>PIJE02000934.1:28357-50857 GCA_002895965.2 Coryphaenoides rupestris | reverse complement strand
CGGCTTGTCGTCAACGTGAATTTACACAATAACTTCACTGCGGAGAACTTGTACTCTCTAGCCATGTTACTTCATTTCTTCATTTTTTCCCCAGTTCCAATATGAAGAGATATGTTCAGCTACATGCAGTACATAACACACTTGGGAGTCAAGACTTCCGCAGAAAAGGAGAATTTACTGTGGACAGATGTGGATGTTTTGGACAGATGTGCTTCCTCGTTAGGATGTTGCTCGACAACTTTGACTCTCTCCAAAAAGGTGTTCTTCAAGCTCTTAAAGCCTCCCAGAAATACTCCAAAGCCGATGGAGACTCGAGCCCCCTTTCACACATGCACTGCAACCCTGAAATTATAGACAAAGACATTACCCAGAGAAGCTGTTTGTGAGAATATGCAAATGTCTGAATCGGTTGGGCCAGACATTCAATGGATTTTCCCCCTGCCTGCTCCCTGCAGTACAAAGTCTGTGTTAATGTCTATTGTTGAGCGAGCCCACGTTTGAAGAGAGCCGGTCAACGTTCAGAGATTTCACGGCGGCTAGGTCGTGTTCTACATACTCCGGTACAGTAGGTGGCGCTAGACGCAAAGAAGAAGAAGAAGGAACCGAATGCGGCTGAGGATGAAGAAGAACGGAAATATACAAGACGCCGATGAAAAACCGTCGGCTAACTGGAGAGATGACAACATTCGGGAACTTCTTTCGGTAAGGCCTGGCGCCGAAATCGTTATAAAATACTTTTTTTTTGCGTCACGGCCTGCTCTACCCAGGGGTCACGACCTCTCCTAAACCAAACACAGTATTTCCGGTGTGTTCCAGCGCAATCAGACGCGACTAATCTCCTGTTGTCTGCTGTATGTGTGAATGGGCAACTCTGGACCCGATTCTTCCGGACATAACGTTGTCCGGAGTGCATATGACAAAACGCTGTACTTTGAAATGCATTTAATTAAAATGCCGATATACATCATCCACGTCGTCTTTATTGCGCTGCTATCTCATTTTTATAGGTGTGTTTATTCGTAGCGCAAGACTCTGTATCCCCCTTGCTGTCCCCGCTATAAATAATTCATTAAAGGATCGCCATATAACGAGGCCATAAAGACAAATATATACATTGCTCGTGATCTGGGGAGAGGGCCAAAGGTTCCGTCTCATATAATTACTGGAAAATGGAGAATAACGCCGCCACCCGCCACACACACACACACACACACCGACTCGTCCCTCTGGATCTAGCCTGGCCTCGGCTCTTGGGCCTCCCAAGCAGACGTGTGCACTGTGACAACCAGGTGTGTGTGTGTGTGTGTGTGTGTGTGTGTGTGTGTGTGTGTGTGTGTGTGTGTGTGTGTGTGTGTGTGTGTGTGTGTGTGTGTGGGGGGGGGGGCGTTTGTGACCCTGTGCTCCAGCGTCGGCGCCGAGAGAAGGGGGGAGCTGAGGCACCGCCACTCTCCTCCTCCGAGGCCCCCTAATTGCTCCGTGAACCCGGGCTGTGGCATCGATTTGCCCGCCCTATACTGCTTCCCCGGGGGCTATATTATAAGTGCTCTTGTCCAACTAATCGCCACCCGGGTCCCCAGTCCTCCGACGACGGTCCGCGTGCTGGCAGCAGTGTGGAAGGTAGTAGTGAATGTGGGTTCAGATAGTACGGTTCGTTGTCAAGTGAAAACTGGAATGCACGAAGGAGCTTGGTGTGTGTACGTTTTACGGTTCCGTCTCGGCACTTAAAAGGGTCCTATTATACCAGCAGGTGTGAGCGTGATTAGCCGTTACAAGCCGTGATAAAAATGTCATCGTGACGAAGTGACATCACAAGTGGGAGTGTCCACCCAGATGTCATTTTGTCACGATGACAATATGAGTCACACAGCATCCGAATTGCAACGGCTTGCAATTATTACATCACGCTCACACGTGGCGTAATAATAGGGCCCCTTTAATGTCCATGCGGTATATTGAGCTCCGTGCAGTTCATTCATTCCTGCAAACGCTTAAGAAATACATGGAAAAAATGGTTTCCATGTTCCTCTCTTTGTGTCTTTTCCCAGTCATCTGCTCAGCATCGGCTCGTTTGGCTTATTGTGTCTCAAAGGGTAAAGTAAACCTACTTTTTAGCAGGAGAACTTCCGCCCGGCACAGGCGGAACAAAATGATCTGAGGCAAAAAAACAAAAAAAAACAAAACCGACATTGGGTTGCATAGGAGCAGGTGTGAGGGGCGTCGTCAAACATTCAGTCGAAATGTACGTCACGCTCGCTCAAGCAATGACACTCAGACATTTCCCACCATTTCACAACTTCACACATTTTAGTGAAAAATTCGTCTGAAAAAAAGGGATTTGGGGGTTTACTTACTTACCCTTAAAAGACCACCGTTCCCCAATTCAGCGCACCAAAGACAATGAGACATGTCTGTTGTTGCTTCTCACGTCTAATAAATCGTGTCGTGTTATGTCTGGCGACTCGTTGCCCACGCTTGGCAGGCTTAACGTTTCAAACTGTATCATGAGTCACGGCGTGTTTACTCTCTCTCCCTCAAGGCAGTGAAGGACTAACGGCTTCCTGAGCGCGGTGTTTGTCAATCCCGCCCGCCAAATCAAGGATCAATTCACATTCCCGTGCTAAGGACTTGCTAATTGCCATTCAACTCTGGAAAATGTGTGTGTCTAAGAAGCTGTTTCACGCTGTTCTTCAGTTTTGTGTTTGCAATTTAGTTGATGCCTTTCTTTCCCAAATCAACTTGGAACTTACGTATAAATAAGGAGCCGGTAGAGTTTAGAGCTATTTCGCAACCACAAGGCCACATGTGGGGAAACACACATACATGTAGGTTGAAGAGGACATGGATCCCAGTACCTACTGGGTGGTAGTACACCACCTTTAACTGAATACAAATATATGCATTGCTTGTGATGTGGGGAGAGGGCCAAAGAATCCGTCTCATATAATTACTGGAAAATGGAGAATAACCCCCCCACCACCCAACCCCAACACACCGACTCGTCCCTCTGGATCTAGCCTGGCCTTGGCTCTTGGGCCTCCCAAGCAAACGTGTGCACTGTGACAACCAGGTGTGTGTGTGTGTGTGTGTGTGTGTGTGTGTGGGGGGGGGGGTTATTCTCCATTTTCCAGTAATTATATGAGACCGGGGGGGGGGGGGGGGGGCGTTTGTGACCCTGTGCTCCAGCAGTAAAGGACTAATGGCTTGCTGAGCGTGTTTTGTCAATCTTGCCGATATATTTTTATATTTCACCTATATTTTTTATTCTACGAGGACTGTACATTTGTAAATCTGTTATTTTATTATTCTGTTTATTTCTCTATTGTTTTATTGTATTGCTATGCAACCTGGCACAAGAATTTCCTTTGGGATTAATAAAGTTCTATCTTATCTTATCTTATCTTATCTTACACACAATGTCCTACCCTCAACCATCCTACCTATATACTTATACATACTGTATATTATAGTTTGTTGAACCCATACTATCAAGAGAAACAAAACAAAATGAAAAGATGGTCAGATGCTTCTCAAGCAGCCAAACATCCCTCTCCAAGAGCTGTCATCAATGCTGAAGGACTCTTCATGTAAAAGGAAAGTGCTGTCCTTGCAGGTCAAAGAGTTACAAAAAAGAAAAGTGATAATGACGTTCTCTATAAGGGTGCACATATAAGGGTGCACATATAAGGGTGCACATCGTGCGCACAGTTCTTGAAAAGTATGTCGAGTACAATGAGTCGTATGGTGCAAATCGTGACGGTGTGAAGTACCTGACAATGTGACCGCTTGAACCACGCCGCGATTAGCTCATTGGGAGTGAATCCACAAAAATGTCCTACATTTTAATGCTATCACTTAACTCCACCAAGAATGTAGATTATAAAGCATCAAGGTACTTGATGATTAAGGTTTTTATCACAGTTTTGTGTTATTGTTATGTTTTTTTCTGATGGAGATTGTTTGACTCATTTTTTTTTCAGTTTGGTGTTTTTTTTCCTGTTTTATTGTGACCTTTTAATGTTGATGTTCGAGACAAAATAAAGAAAGAAAGAAAGAAAGAAAGAAAGACAGTGTCCATTCGAAACGGACCGCCAGCCTGGCCTCTGGCACTGGCTGCCTGCATCTTTTTTTTCCAAGCGCTCACCCACACAGCTTCACACTCGACGCGAGTGTTTGGGTCCTCGGCGGTACACCAGCCAGTGTGGTGCTCGTTGCCCATTCCTCTTCCTCTTCGTAACGAGCCGATTGCTTGCAGCGTTCTCAAGAACTGCTCATCCAAACACCTTCACACTTGGGACTGCACTTACTGTAGTTCTGATTTCATAAAATGTTTCATATTAATATATTCTTTTTTCGATAGTTTAATACATTCTTTCTCCTATGAATTTATTAAATATATATGTATATCACCCTAAACACCTTTTATCTTGAGTCTTTTAGCTCACCTCCTTAACAATATTAGTACAAAAAAATGCC
Source organism: Coryphaenoides rupestris (assembly GCA_002895965.2). Taxonomy (NCBI): domain Eukaryota; kingdom Metazoa; phylum Chordata; class Actinopteri; order Gadiformes; family Macrouridae; genus Coryphaenoides; species Coryphaenoides rupestris. Next base: position 46,384 of record PIJE02000934.1, on the reverse strand, counting down.
TTTCTGTGCTTTGTGTACAAGGTTTCTGCTGTCCAACTCCATATTTTACTCTTCTGCACACCAATTGACAGAAGCAAAGGTTTAACATCCAACATGGACTGCAAAATTATTGATTAGCTTACAGTCAACAGTCAAGAAACCATAGAAATCAAGTTTTGGTTGAAACTCTTTTCTTGGAGAAATCTCTGGGCCAATCTTTGTTTAAACTAAAGAGACTTTTGTCAATATCCTTGAAAATAAAACTTGATCGTGACTCATGGGTCTCCTTGAACAGAATGGGCATTTGAACTTGGACAAAGCAGGGATATTTCTGAGTAATATTGTCCATTTTTATTTTGTGTTTTTCACTGTGGTTTGTCATGAGCAAAATGTTGGCATTGAAACCAACGAAACCAATCCTCCAAACTGTGACCAGATTGTGAACCCAGTCAATGGCTAACCCATCGACTTAGTCTCATGTTCCATCATGTTTCCTTTGGGAACACATTATGAAAATGACATGTTCCCAATGAAATGAATGAAAAGATAAATCTCCATCTGCCCTGTCTTAAATGGAAACTACAATCAGCTCGCTACATCAGATTGTTGTTTATATCTCTATTCATCTTTTATTTATACATCTTTAGTAAATGAGAACGACAAACAATATTATAATTCTAAGTAAAACCTTAATTAAAGTGCCACTGATAATGGTCCATTGAGGACAAGCCAATGGAACGTTGTCATTGCTAACAAACGACCATTCTTTTGGTTTGTGAAACTACTAGTAAACATAAAAGATTATGGAAAGCACCTGAACAAACAGCCATGTATCTCAACTGCTTCACACTGTGAAATATTGATTTCAGCTTTTTGTTCTACACCCAAAATGATGGACTGTATGTTCCAGCTTCCACTCTCACACATGCAGAGCCTTAGCTGCTAACCAATACTCTTCACCATCACTGCTTCAAACCTGAATGGAATATATCAGCTGTGGGATTCCAATTCACTGATATAATGCTGGTGAATAAGAAATGTATTTGGGAAACATAACAACTCCACATAACAAACAGCAGCTATTTTACTTTGGCTTGTCTGTGGGTTCCGCGATCCCTGGTCATTAAGGCCGCATCTCTTAAATTAACCTCTGCTGCCGCTGTCGCTTTTTAATACCGAGCTGGAGAATGAATATTGGTTTGGTTAAAAAAAAAAAGATTTTTTTAACTATCTCATTTACCCTTTGTTTATCACAATATTGGATCACACACACACACACACACACACACACACACACACACACACACACACACACACACACACACACACATGCGAGCACTGAATGCAGGAATACTTACGCCTGCTCTTTATTCGACTGAACTGCTCATTGAGGAACTTTGGTTCGGGAGAAAAGATGCTGTAAAACAAATATGTATACAAGCACATACCATTCTCCATTTACATCGTCTGTTCAACAATATTTTACCAGAATAACACTGAAATCACTTGCTTTGTCGTACACCGTGAGAACCGTACTCTGTGTCAACATAGTTAATTATATTTCTATTCATCCAGCGCCATACATCTCTCTAATGAGTGCTCTGGCTGCCTCTGCTGTTTATGATTTAGGTTTCTCTCTCTCTCTCTCTCTCTCACGCTTTATGTCTCTCTCTCTCACTCACCCAGTCGGCATGACTACTCCCTTTCCCTCTCACTTTGTACTCATATACTCCCTTTGTACTGCCTCCCGACTCACTTGCGCGAGGATCAAATGAGCACGTAGAAACCTTAATAGGCAATGTGGACATATTAGGACACGCGTGGTCAAACACCAGCACCAGATCTCTCCCGTACTTCAGCACGATACGGCTACAGGTCACGGAAACTCTATCGGGTCTCGGGTTGTTGCGCAAAATGCGGCGTCCTGACCCCTGACCCGGCCTCCGCGAGGACGGCATCGCACAAAAAAAGTCGAGTCAGAGTCGAGACACGGGCCTCAGACAAAGAGACGAATCGGACAAAAGCAGCCTCAGACAACATTATGTGATACATCGTCCTCTACTGCTCCCGCCACGGATGTAACACCGAACAATGCGAACGCACAAATTCCGTAGACATTTTGGATGAGACACGATCTTTTGTATTGTACAACAGCCTGAGACGTGGTATATTTTTCCGTACACCGTACTCTCGCCCGAGATCAAGCAATATACTCAGCAGGTCAGACGCCGAGAGAGAGAGAGAGAGAGAGAGAGAGAGAGAGAGAGAGAGAGAGAGTTTTCCTCACTAATGATGACCACTGTTTGGTCTGTGGCACGGAACAGTCCTGCATAAAGACTGTGTAGGCCCTCACCTTGCCCGACTCCTACTGGCTGAGCCACCAGTCACACTGCAGGCCAAGTGCTCGATTTGGATTTATCGCTCCCGTCAGATATTTGTTGAGCTTGGCTCTTCACACGCGTCTTTGTGTGAACCGTGTCGCATTCATGAAGTCCTGAACTGACCCACACGTGCACAAAAGAACAACAAGCAAGATGTTCCGTGCAGCACTAATGAACCCCACCGCTCTCCACCTCGCTTGCTGCACACTCTTATTTCCATAGCCGCAGCTGAGTGGGAGCGCCACCATTATCCAAAGCAACTTACAAAGAGTACATATGTTGAAGGAGACGGCAATACATATCGCTGTGGTACATAAAGATAAGAATAGAGCCGGTTTCGAGCGTTCATATTCACGAGACTAATAGAACGAGTTTCATAATTGCTAAGTTGCCTGCATAAATAGCTGGGAGAAGAGCAGACGTGCAATTCTGTGCACGTTACCAACATCTAAGAACATACAACCTGCCAAGTACTATTAATAATGATAATAATAATAATAATAAAGCCTTCAATGGCTAGTTTAATGTCTGTCTATGGCAGCCTTGCCGATTCTCAACCTATTGAACGCAGATCTAACCCCCATTACATTTAAGCGGGGGGACTGGTTAGAAATGCGGTGCTTTAGGCCTACACTACAGTCATAAACCCAGTTCCCTTTTAAAGTCATTGTTGTTCCAGCAAACTAACAAGAATGACCCCTTTGTCTCCTTGACTTCCGCGGCCCCTTGAGCAAGCGCGATTTAAGATTTGAAGAAATACAGCGATGCTAATAATAGCAAAGTGACAACACTGCCACACTGTCAATGGATTGCAGTATATTCATTGTTTGCAAATGAAAAACGAGCTCAGGTGTATTTTTTTACAACGACGGTCGACGTCAGCGAGAGGCGTGGCCGGCTGTGTTCACGTGTAAGTGTCTCTCTAGGAGCACTCCGGCTGAGAGCTGGGTTGTCATTTCAAAACGACACGACAAAACAATCACTAACTGCCCGCAGTAATAGCCTACCAGCAGCAATGCCTCAGTTGGGACCAATCTATCTTACTGTGTGTGTGTGTGTGTGTGTGTGTGTGTGTGCGTGTGTGTGTGTGTGTACGCCACCTCAGCATCCGTCTTGAAACCCTTGTGGTCTCTAAGCTGTCTCTATCTTTCAATTTCAAATCCAATATTTGCCCGTGATTTAGAACGGCTGCGGTCGCTGAGCTTTCGTGGACGAGGCTTTTGAGGTCGAGGTAGAATCTAGTACTCTCTCATTGGATCCAGTTTGTTTGCTTGCTTTGCTTTGCTTTGCTTTCCGTGGCTGCGGCACGCTGTGTCTGCGTGCCAATTCTGTTTTGATATAGTATGGCAACTCAGGTCTGTCGAAACTGGGCGGCGAAGTGGGCGGAGTCAACCGGGTGGACAACAACAGCGCGGACCAACACAAACAGAAACGCTCAGCCTGAACATTTTCAAAGGAGAACATGTTGGCTGCAGCATTGTTGCTTTCATCTCTAATGACATATGATGGTCATTTTTGGTACATTTTTTTTTCAATTGCGATTGCATATTTACGTTGGAGTCATCACGCTTTTCTTAAAGGGGGGAACTTCATAGCAGTGGCTTAGAAAAATCTTCCCAAAAACGGGGTCTCTCAGGGCGAAATTGTTTTGGAAGTTTCTCTTTGAACGCATCCCCGCACAACATTCTAACTAGTTTACAAAGGGCAAGAAGTAAAGAAGAAGAAGAGGAAGAAGAAGAAGAAACAGGTTTTTAAATGAATTCCTGCGGTGGACAAGCCCGGCTTGTGATTTGTTTTGTTCACTTTGTTCAGTCTGGAATGGCTCCATTTGAAGATAATTAAGCTCGGGGCGTTGCCTTGGGTATTACTTAGCCAGCAAAAAGATCATCCATCTGCCATCGATCAGCTGCAGAGAACCAATCTAAACTCGGAACCGAGTAGCAATGTAAATAGATTGTTTAGCAAGCCAGCTATTGATAGCTAAATTATGTTCTCAATGCGACGCTTGCTTTTGAGGTCAAAATATACAAATTTCATGATAAATTGTGAATAAATGATGTTGAATTGATGCTTGAATAGCAAACATCTTTAAATAATTGCCACAATTGTGGCAGACAAAAGTCAGTGATTTCCATCTGTGGTTGGTATTCAAAGGTTTTTTTCTTAGTTTTAAGAAACCGCAATTTCAGCTGTGTGTGAAGAATGGCCCGATGTGTTTCAGGAGGCCTATGGCCCGAGCATATTAACACTGTTAACCGACTACAGCAGTAGATACAGCATCACACCTCCGGATCCGCAGGGATTCTATTCTATTCGTTTTATTTCCCAGAGTGGACTTCGAAAAGGGAAATCGGTTTATACTTATGAGTCCATTGATCCCCGACAGAGGGGAGAGAGAGAGAGAGAGAGAGAGAGAGAGAGAGAGAGAGAGAGAGAACAATTTGTAATTGAGCAGCCCTCTGTGACAAACAGACAGAGAGCATTGAGAGGTTAAATGCGGTGGGGAGAGGTGGCCAGAGAGAGCTGGCTCCCGACAGGATGAGTCCATCGCTGCCGTCAGCGGGGGTCTCTGAGGAGGACCCCGGTGCAGCAGCAGCAGCAGCAGCAGGTACAGAGGCCCAGCAGCGCCAAGAAGTCAGAGACCCCTGAGACGCCTCAGGTGCTGGAAAAGGAGATGTGCTGGAGAATGACTGAATGGGGATAAAAGGTGCCGTGTTGGTAATAAAGTGCACGGTTGTTCTGTGGTTTAACGCTAATAAAAACACTTTAAAAGCTGACAGGTCTGCTCACCGCGGTTTATCGTATAATATTTCCATGAGCTCATATCAGCCTTGATGGTTTGAAGTGTTATCAGATTAACTGTTATTGCACAGCCAAAAAATTTGAATTTTTTTTAGATTATAGATCTATGTTTACTTTTATCCGAGGCACCTTACACTTTTAATCTTCATGGAAATGTGCACATGCATATATATACATATATACAGTATATACTGTACATATAACCTCGATGGGCCTCGATTATCAAGAGATAATCTGCATAACAGATATTCATAAATAATCCATTGATAATAATAATTAGTTCAACATTCGTGCAAATTAACAACAAGCCACGTCCTTTAACGAAGCGTTTATCAGCGCAATAAAGCAAGTATAGTTTTGTCATTTATTCATGAGTTAAATCAGACAATGGACGGGGGTTAATGGGAGGGGTCAAGAGAGGTGCTGGTGTGAAAAAGTTGAGATTAATTGGGAGTGGGCTAATTACAGTGGCACTCGTGTCACATGGTGCCACGGTAGCGAGTCACAGAGCTTTTAAGATCTGAAGAAAAAACATCTCCCCGACCAGCTGAAGAGAACTGAAATTCATCAAGCCATTTTTTTTCCCCCGGAAATAAAGCGTTTATGTAAATGTGGTCAAGTGCTTTTGAAAACTCTGGCACGACACAGGAGGTCTCTCTCTCTCTCTCTCTTCTTTCTCTTTCTCTCTCTCTCTCTCTCTCTCTCTTCTTTCTCTCTCTCTCTATGTTGCTCTGTCTCTCGACCTTTTTTTTATTGCATTGTGTTTTGCAACATCCAATGGAAGGATGGATGATTGAATGCATGCATGAATACAATTATGGATGGAAAGTGGCAGACATTATATTTCAGCCTCGTTCAGTAAGAGCAGCGCCTTGAGAGCGAATGACTTAAATTAAATTCAAAATGAATGGACAATAAAGTTGAGGCAGATGGCACAACCGTATGCCACAATGTAAATTGGGCATGTTTACAAGTGCATTGTGGGAAATTATTCCCCCAAAAACCGTGTCTTAAAACAATCCCCCTCAGAGTCGCTATCTCTGATTTTTATCTTTTATCTCCGTGTATCTCGTCATATATCAGGGTTCTAGAAGAGCTGTGAAATGTGATCTTATGAGTTGTAACGCAGGGAATGAGGCGTTTCTAAAAGTATGGCAGCAATTAGGGAGTAAGGGAGTCCCAACAACACTTAGCAACTCAGAGTCTGCCGTGTTGTTGCTCTACGGGCGACGTGTGCAATGTTTTACTAAAAGGTAACCGTGGTGCTTCTTTTCTTTTTTTTGTTTCATTAACAGTCCAATCACGGCTTTTCGTAGAGATCTGGGCGACGTGGTTCCTGATAGCTCAAGTGGTGACATTTAAAAAGCTTGCAATGTGTCGTCGCCGAGCACACTCTGTTCCCTGCGACTCGGTGTATTTATTACAGCAACGACTGCCGGTACAACTACACAGACATACATGAGTTCCCCCACCCCCCACCCCCCACTGCAAACTTTATATTAATATTTCAACGTTGGCATGGGCCCACGTTGGGTGCCTGATATAAAACAAAGTAATTTCAGCCCACAAATGACCGGAGCGGCGAATTAAAGCTGACGGCGTTGCACTGCGATTGCAAGCAGCCTCCGATCAGACGGCGGGCGTTAGCTAGAATATATGAAATCAGCTGATGTCAACAAACATGGTCATCAGGTTTTAAGAGTTGTACCAGATTAACCAAACTAACTTTCATTTCCAGACGGCCGTCTCTCTCTCTCTCTCTCTCTCTCTCTCTCTCTCTCTCTCTCTCTCTCTCTCTCTCTCTCTCTCTCTTCTACACCCCACCCCCTCTTTTTCACCCTCTCTCGCCCGCGCTTAGCTCAACTCGCATCACCGACGCGTAATTGCATGTTCGAGTGTCTGAAGAGCAATTCAGTGTAATGGAAGCAATTACACAGAAATTATAACCTGTCTGAGTGAGAGAGGACAGAGGAGCGGCAGGATCCGAGTGGAATAGGTGTTCCACCACGTCACACAATCAACACATCTCCGTCTCTCTCTCTCTCTCTCTCTCTCTCTCTCTCTCTCTCTCTCTCTCTCTCTCTCTCTCTCTCTCTCTCGCTGTATCTCAGCCTCTCTCCACGTGACATACTTAACCACAGAGCTGTCGGGAATGTCAGGTCGCTCTCTACGCCGTCGACATGAGAGAAGAGAGAAGACAGACGAAGAAGAAGAAGAAGAAAGAGAGACAGGCGGAGGAAGACTGGCATTTCCATAATCTCCCGGTAGCCCTGCTGGATTTGGACCCCTGTGTCATTTAATACCCGGCACTCCAAAAAGCACTTCCCGATCCACGCCACCGCGATGAAGTTTAAGAGACGACGGACGCGGATTCATCCTCCCCCAACACACCCCCACTTCAACACACCCAAAGCCACTTGCCAAGTATAGGGAAGGGATTATTCACAGCTTGCGAATAATCTACTTGTTGTCGTCACTGTACCTCGTTCTCTCCAGGCCTACGTTTTGTCTAATTGTAGGATTTTGTATGCTTGTGTCATTTGGGGGGGGGAAATGAAAAAGTGGTTATTTGGTAACAATAACGGGTCTTTACTGTTTTCTGGACAAAACACCACTGACGGGGTCAATTCATAATTGATCGTTGTGTTCCAGAGGGTTCCAGAACGTGTTCCTCGTGAGTACTGCCACCGTTAGTTATTCCTTTTTTTTTGTCGTTCTAAATCTGATAAGTCATAAAGCGTTCCATGGCATTCATAATTGGCCCAAATCAAAGCCGGCCACCCACATGGGAGGAAATCAGGCAAAAGGAACACTCATTACAATACAAAGCGAAGAAGGGGTGGGGGGGGGGGGCGGAAGTAACATGGTCTCCAATGCATTGTGTGTATCTTGGCTAATTGGAGTCAGTGAAACATTTACTATCACTGGTTTTGAACTGTGACCTTGGTATTTTCACAGAGAGCAATCCCTGAACTCAATCCAGGGCCCCTTTTCAACAGGGGTTATGCAGTTTTTTAAAAAAGCTCAGTAATGAGGGGTTGGGTTTAAAAGCTCAGGGAGTACTAGTGAACCCAACCCTGACTGATAAAACACAGTTAAATTATTCATTTGAAGTCATAGTCTTGCTGATGAAATATTCATTATTCTGTAATGAGGGATGTATTGATTTAAATAGCAGTGCTTTGTTGAAAGCCTCAGCTCCAGCCCGCGATAAAGGGCCAAACAGAATGAAAGGTACCCCAAAGATAAGCTGTGGTATTTTATCAAAACTGGCCGCCTACTGTCCACCACCACCGCTACCGCTACCACTCCCACCGCCGCCAATAGAGACACATGGGCTCAAACCATTTGGAAGAGTATCACAGTGCGTTCACAGGAAAAAGATTGGGAGTGTGGCTATATAATTAGACAGCAGGGTAGATAGATTCTCTTTGTTGCATCATTTGGTATTGAGGTTCAATCATCCTCAGGCTAAAGAATGATGCTAACTGACCTGTGCTCAGGCGATGATGATCAATGAGAATATGTTATGTTGACATGAGTATGTTATGCATCAAATATAATCATTTTCTAACCAACTTTAACGTCAGGATACCGTCCAAAAGGATTTTTTTGTCGTTCAGACAAGTGAGACATCATTGCGATTTTAAGGACAAGTGACAAGATGGCTCTGACCCCGAAATTAATTAAATCTTAAATTAATGAAAGTTACATTCACATTAGTCAATTGTGCTCATTAGATGTAAGATGTCTAACGCAGTTTAGATGAAAACATTCGTTCTGATGGCTGTTTCACCAGAGTGACGTGTTTGGTGTGAAAATTATAATGACCATGTTGGCCGCAAACGTGTTTTTCACTCCTGTGGTGTTCTCTTTTCACACTGCACTGAAATGAAAGTGCCAAGAGCCCCGTTAAAAAGGTCCATATGGCCATGATCTTATGGAATTATTGTTGTTTTGTGTATTAATAATATTAATACACAACATAAATGAGCAGGCAGCCATATGCTAAACTTCACAGTGTAATTGCAGCACAATCATAGCATTCAATTATACACCGCGACTTACTTCATGAAAAGACTGAAATGACTTAAGACAAATGAAAGTGTGCAAACGCTGTTCATGTCTTTTTTTCTGCTAAAAAAAACGACGCTGTTCTCCCGTTACACAGCAAAATATACAAAATATACAGCTTTAACCGAATGGTTTGTGGATGATCAAGAATATAAATGGAAGGTAGATGGATACGGACAATTCAGAGAGATGCACAATGATGTCATCGTAGCAGCTGATTTAGCTACACTCACAGCAATGTGTGTTTAAGGGGCAGTAGTACAGTGTGCTGCCTTTAGACCGCTATCGCCCATTTAAAGAAAATATCTTTTAGATGCATTGATCAATCGATTTTTCACAATCTGTCATTGATAGCGATGTCAGTGCATGAATAGATTATTGAAAGTCTTTAGAGAGTAATGAAACACCATGGCATCCGCCCACGACGCCATTTACGACAAAAATAAATAATAATAATAACAATAATCATCACAATAATACATTTCATTTATACGCTTTTTCAAGACACTCAAAGACACTTAACATTATGTTAAAATGATCAAAACGAAACGCATAAACCAAGTAGTAAAAGCAATACACAGCATTAATCACACATTAAAAGCAGTTCTAAAGAGATGAGTTTTGAGCGTGGACAGATCGCTGCAGTATCTGAGGCGTTTGGGGAGAGAGTTCCAGAGGGAGGGGGCAGCGATGGAGAAGGCTCTGTAAGTGCAGGTCTGGTGCTTGGTCCTGAGTGATGGAGACGGGAGGTTGGCATCGGAGGAGCGGAGGCTGCGATGGTGAGGCAGAAGTTCTTAGTGGTTTTGGTGAGAGATTTGGGACTGATCATGATCGTGTCTGATTTATCACAGTTTAGTTTGAGGAAGTTGGCTTGCGTCCATGATTTAATTTCAGTGAGTCAGTAGTGTGGACTGAGTTGCAGTGGTTTTAGTGGAGATGTAGCGCTGGATATCATCGGTGTAGCAGTGGTAGTGGAGACCATGCTGTTGGATGATATTTCTAAGGGGGAGCACGTAGAGGATGAACAGGCGTGGACCAAGCACCGAACCCTGGGGGATGCCTTGGGACAGAGGAGCGGTGCAGTTGTTGATGTTGATGAGCTGTTGTCTGTTTGTGAGATATGACCTTAGCGAGGAGAGGGCAGTACCAGTGATGTTGAGGGAGGATTCAAGGCGGGAGAGAAGAATGGTGTCGTTGATGGGGTCGAAAGCAGCAGTGAGGAGGATGAGGATCCTGAGGTGGCCAGAGTCTGAGGAGAAGAGGAGGTCATTAGTGACATGGAGGAGAGTTGTTTCTGTGCTGTGTTTTGAATGGAGCTGGATTTAAATGGTTCGAACATGTCACTGGAGATTAGGTTGGCTTTGAGTTGAGAGGCGAGAAAACATTCCAGTATTTTTGACAGAAAAGGGAGATTGGAGATGGGTCGGAAGTTGCTCAAGGTATCAGGGTTGAGTCCAGGTTATTTTGAGGATGGGGTGACGGCAGCCAGTTTGAGTGTTAGGGGGGCTGAACCAGAGCTGAAGGAGGAGTTAATGATTTCTGTGAGGAGATAGCTGGGAGACAGTCCTTAACGTGATTGGATGGGATGGGATCCACAACACAGGTGGAGCTTCTCGTTCCTGCCGTGAAGTCGGGCAGCTCCATTGGGGACAAGGGGGGGGGGGGGTTGGGGGCAAACTGACACAAATCTTGTTGGCCAACCTGGAGCCTTTCGCTCTCCACAACCAGGAAGTTCTGTGGAATAGACGCATCCATTCCGTCCATTTATGGACCATACTACGGCAAAGAACTGCAGAACAACAACAATAAGAGCACAGGCTGATGCCAGCGTGATGCCAACAGATAATGTTTTTAATCTCCTCATGTCAGTACCACAGGCCAGCTGAAACAAAATGTTTCATTTTATTTTAACCAAAAACGCTGCAGGCACTTGCAAAAAATGTTTTTACCACTAGAACTGGCAGAAGTGGTACAAGATAGCACTTATTTTCAATACACGACAAAATGTATCAGAGAGTTGTCCATACAACAGAACATAATTATCTTAATTGTGCCAATAATAACAGTTTAATTTAAATAGCCTCCAGCAGCACATCCCCTCCTCGGATTTTAGCGGTCGGAGAGATAATTGCGATCATTGTGTCATACGGTGATAAACTAGTTGTGGTGTTGACACTCTGTGTAGCAGCAGCACCACAATAAACAAGAGGTCGTAAGGGAAGTAATGAACAAACACAAGCTCTGTGTAACAGCCCCGGCCACGGGGTCACGTATTGATTTCTTCTCTAGATATCTTTGTTATCGGGAAGACTCACAACAAGGATCACGTTTTCTTTTCTTTCAGTTAGACTGGCTGAGCATTTCCTCTGCAGTATTGGAGACAAAAACAAGAGGGGAGAGACAGCCAGCAGGGAGAGAGCGAGAGTGAGAAGAGAAGAAACATTAGTGGCAGCATTGCAATATTGATTGATCGTTCTTGAAAAAAATTGTAGGCAGAATATTAATTATTTGGCCCACACCACGTTCTCCTAAGGCTCTCCCAGGGAGGTTTGAGGAGATGTTCCCTTATGCAAACCCTTGGTGCAGTATTCCTATAGGAGGCTCTAGCTTACCTATATCCATGAAAAGTCAACTCATCATTCATTTCTCATTCTCATTTTTTAATTCAATTTGCCGGATCCTTTTCTCCCTGTGCACAATAAATACACTGTCCCTCTCTGCAGCCAAGCATATAAATTGCCGGAACCCCTCGAATCGTTGCCTCAGCAACAACCTTTTAAAGAAACTATGGGGTAGAGGCGGAAAAAGAGCAGAATAGAGGGGGGGGAAAAAAGAGACCGGGTTGGTGGGAGGTGCGATAGGATAAATGACTTGAGGTCTGCAGTCTACTCAGCTTTGTGTATAAGTATTCATTCTGCGCCCCTCACACTGTTATTGTACTAGCAGGTGGCTGTGACGACTTGTAGGGCCACTAAACATTTTAGCGAGTCTGCCGCCTCGGCATTCCGTCATTCATTTTGAGTTTATTCGCGGCTTTCGCTGCCGCAGTTGTCGCTACAACCCGCGTTTGTCTTTTCCAGTGAAAAGTCACTCAAGCCGTTCCGAAAGTGACAAACAAACTCTCGGTTTTGAAACGCGTGTTTCTGCTCAATTCCTGCGTGTTAGCATAATGCGACGGTTTAAGTGGACGGCATTTAGCGGTTAGCATGTCGGATCCCTCAGCAGAATGGGAGTCGGCGTGAGCACGGGGCCCTGTCAGGAAGTTTCTGTTTGTGTGAATCATTATGTCAGAGTGTGTGTGTGTGTGTGTGTGTGGGGGGGGGGGGGGGGGGGGGGGGGGTGCAGATTGTCAGACGCTTCGTTGTGGCAAGGAACCAAACCCCGTCGGATGATTGTGTTTTTGATTTTGTTTACGTCAGTGTAAACACCGGCGCTGTACGCGGCGCTCGGGAACGAAAACCTCGAGGACGCTAAGTTCAGGATTCAGAATCTGGCTCTATTTGTCTTAGGTAAGCAGCGGCCCACTTAGCTGTCAAGACACGCAAACTGCTGATTAAACGAGACATGTGGATGGGGTGGGGTGGAACAAGGCCTTTGTGAATTATGACAGTCATTAAACAGGACGGCTGGAGGGGGGGGGGGGGGGGGGGGGGGGGGGGGGGGGTGGCGGTGGCGGCGGCGGCGGCGTGTTCCTGCTGACTTGATCTAATTGATTCACGGAACCGCTGCTCTGGCTTTGTTCATCTGAATCCTTGATTTCCACGGCCAACGATTCAGAGTTGCTCTTATGAACCCTGTAACAGGGGAGACGGCTACCAAAGAAATACTTTTGCAAAGCTTAAAGTTTTGCTATAGGACAAGTAAATGCTATCTTTTCCTTCAATTCACTGTGACTAACGGAATCTGTTATTGTCCCTGAAACCCATGACATATTGAACAACAACAACAACAACAACAACAACAACAACAACAGATAGAAAATGCATTTCCTGCAGAAAATGCGGTGAGTGCTGTAGTGTAAAATGAAGCTTAAAATAATTGAATAAAGCGTCATAGTTGAAGGCTTCAACCTTTTTCAGCCCAGGGACCCCATGGATGGAGCAGAGATCCCCACCCTGAGGAATAAAATACGTTTGAGTTGCCTGTGAAACCTCAAATTCAACATATTTTGACATTGATCGAAGGATTAAAATCCCTGAACAGCTTTGCAGCCCAGTTGATGAACCAGTAAATTACTTTCAATTTGGCAGACTTAACACAAAGGTCACAGTGAGTACATTTGACTGATTCTCCCCATATGTGTTTTTAGTACCGTGACTTTGTCTTGTTAAGTCTCCGCTCACATCCTCCTGTTCTTTCTCCCTCCTCTGTTTTTCCTCTCTACGTTGCTGCAGTAATACGACTGTTAAGTACATTCACTTTGATTCATGTAGCCCATAGTTGAAAGAAAGTGGATGATGAGTTGTCGTTTATGGGTTTCTACTTCAATCTCATATCACAATCTCACACAAAATCGGCGGTGGATAAAAATGATTCAGGGTTCAAGCCCTTGAAGCCTGGGTCTATCGATGTCGATGACCTGGACTGTGGAGCAAACATTGACGTGAAGGTTGAATTTGGGCGAAATGGCAAAAAATGGTTTCTGCATTAAGTCGCAACTCGACGTCAATATATTTCAAAAATAAATGTTTAGACCCTGCAGTGATAATAACCAGTGGTGGCTCGTCAATAGGACAATGACAGTAGGACAGGACAATGACAGTAGGACAGGACAGCAAAAATACCCGTGGTCCGAGAGTTCGTCATTCTGTGGCGCTTCAATATTTTTTGCGGAGAAAGTCTGTAATTGTAATCCATGAATATATCCATAAATATTTAAATAGGCAAAGTGCTTTGATCTCACAGTAACTCTCAACAGTGTTAACTATTCAGACTTCAGCAGTTATTTTTTGTAAATCTGGGGTATTGGAGAATTACCATGAGGGTTAAAGCAACTTTACAGTCAGTGGTGTTTTTTATTGTACATTTTTTTCGTCCAAAGGTTTTTTTTGCGTCACTGACAATAACAAAGGTACACATCATTTGTGGTTGCAAGGTGTATCTATTGTATTCTTTCAGCTCACAGTCACAGCTCACAGAGGTTTTCGGACGACTCTGCCATTGTGGGCTGTATCAGAAAGGGGCAGGAGTCAGTACAGGAGTGTGGTGGACGGTTTCGTGGAGTGGTGTGGACTAAATCACCTGCAACTCAACATCTTCTCAGCCCCCCCCCCCCCACCCCACACACACAGCTGGCTCATCCACCGGGCTACGTTTTATAGAAACCTGTCGCCTGTTCCCTCCTATTAAGCGGCGGTCTGGGCCAAGAAAATCCACCGTGTGGGATTCCTCTCTGAGGGCGACACCGCATAGGAAATAAGCCTCAGCGACGGGCGACGAGGAGCTTACCCGGTGGGTTGAGTGTGAGACCTCGGCCCGGCCCAAAATACAACAGCAACACGATTAAATAATGCAGAATATATAACATACATACTGCCGCTGCGCTCCAACCAAAACAAACAGTGTCAGTCTTGGTATTATTCTAACGGTATTATTACTGACGGGGGGCCTGCAGGATGCACGGGGTCAGACGTCACAAAAGTTGAATTATAATTTTGTATTATAATTTGTGCAGGTACTCACCGACATTATTACTGATGGTATCACCGATGGTGTGCTAGTGGCAGTGGGGGGGGGAAAAATTCACCAGGCGACAAAGAAAATATGATTAAAAAAAAAAAGGAACAAACGGGTGTTTTTAACCCGGCATTTTTATGCATGTGTTGACCAAACTTGACCTTTATTCGTTTTTTAAAAAACGAAACCTGTTACATTTAAAGGCTTAATGATAGCACTTTGTGGAGAACAAAACAAAAAGCTGACAGCGAATGGTGCATTGGGGGTGATTTCCACAATAATAGCGCGGTGTAAAGGTTGTTGGGTGGAGTAAACAGCCGACAACCATCCCCCAACCAGCCCACCGTTTGCACCGTTTTTTTTTTCTATTCTCAACTGCCGAGTGAATCAAAGCTGTTGGCGAACAAAAATGGTGTCAAGCTCTGTCAAAGGTTACATAATTACTTTATTAGTAATTGCTTTCTCTTTTTTCTTTTTTTTTTTTCCTCTGGCGCTCTTTTATCCCGCCTCCCTCAACAAAATGTCAAAGACGTGAGAGCTGGTCGCAGAGCTGTCACGCTCCTATCTCTCTCCTCCCTCTCTCTCTCCCCCTCCTCTCTCTCCCTCTCCCCCCCCTCTCTCCCTCACTCTCTCCTCCCCTCTCTCCCTCCCCTTTATCTCTCTCTCTCCCTCCCTCCCTTCCTCTCTCTCTCTCCCTTCTCTCTCTCCCTCTCCCCCTCTCTCTCTCTCCCCTCTTCTCCCCTCTCTCTCTCCCTCTCCCCTCTCTCTCACCCACCCCCCCCCCTCTCTCTCTCTCTCCTCTCCCTTCTCTCTCTCTCCTCTCCCCTCTCTGTCCTCTCTCCCTCTCTCCCTACCTCTCTCTCTCCCCCCCCCTGTCTCCTCTCCGTCCCTTCAGCCAACAGTAAACCCCGGAGAGCTTCATGGTCAGCGTGTCACTTCCTGTTCTCCCGTTAGAGTGTGCCGTTGGAACCCGGTAGCTATGCACTTCATAAGACGCGCCGGGGACGCACGTTCTGCAACCAGTTTCCCCCATTAACGCTATCCCCTCCCCCCCCCCACCCCCCCACCGCCACAACGTGATAAAACGCAGGAGGACGAGACGATCAAACGATGACCGCGGGGGCTCCCACGGCGTGTTAGCGGAACCTATTTGGGCCCCCGTTTGAAGGCTCCGATCATAATCGCGGATGTACTAATAACGCCGGTGGCATTTGTGCCGCGCCACCATAAGAGGCGGGATGACGACAACAAGCGCAGGGCACAGGACGCGACTTGTGCAGCTCGTCTCGAGGGGGGTCAGTCCAAATATCACCTCGTTTTTTGCGCGGCGAATGAAGGAGCACGCCATCGCTGCGGCGACGTTTTTTAATATACTCGCCACTTGAATCGTCTGATGGGCTCGCTAAAAATAGGCCCCTTTTTTAGATTACAAAGATCTCTCTGGGTCGGGGCTGCTTCCACCATCAGCGTATTGATATTCAAGGAAATGAAAACTGTAAATCAGAGCGCCTAGAAGGGTGCGGGGACGAACGATTGTGTCTTCTTGGGAGTTCTAGCTCTTTATTTCTTTTCTTTTTTTTTGTACATGGTGAAGAAGAAGAAGAAGAAGAAGAAGAGGAAGAGGAAGAGGAAGAGCGGAAGAGATGCTAAGGGTGTGAGGCTAATTTGATTGGCATCTGTTTTGATGCCTGGTGAAGTGTCCAGGTGGCCCCTTATCTAATCCGCGGCGCGGATGAGAGACTGCAGCCTCTAATAGGCTCGTTATGGGAGCCTGTTAAATTCATTATGAAAGAGGGGGCCGCCAGAGTGACAGTACCAGGAGGGAGGGGGGGGGGGGGGGGGGGGGGGGGGGGGGGGGGGGGGGGGGGGGGGGGGCAAGAGGTGGGCCCCGCGTTGACATTCCACTGGCAGCCACTCCGGAGGGGGAAGGAAAAAAAAGCATTTCTGATTTTCATTAGATTTCATTAGATAACACCTCGCTTTTCAGAAGCGGTTACAAAGACGAGGCTATATTTCTCGCTCTCTCTCTTCTCTCCTCTCCCTGTCTCCCTCCCTCCCTCCCACCCTCCCACCTCCCTCCCTCTCTCTCTCTCTTTTCTGTGTTCTGTGTTCTGTCCTCTGCCCGTGGAGACCTGCTTCAAAGAGAGAAAAGCTTTTTTTTTTGGTTCTTCGTTGTAGTTGTGTGGTTTTGTGAAAAACTGAGTCCGCCCACTTTGCTTTTGTCTTTGCCATGCTGGAGCAGACGCCCCCCCCCACCACCACCACCACCACCACCACCACCATCCACTGTCAACTTCAATCACCAACATCAACACCCTGCACTACCGATGTTTGCTGTTTGTCTTGTCTGCTTTTTCCTCTCCGTTCTGTCTGGCGATTTCCAAATCTTCCTCTTGGATATTCTACATTTAAATTCGTGAATATGCAGCAACTCGTTCTTAAACCCACCACCGCATGCTTCTTACTTCAATGGAGACCAAAAAAATCAATTTGCCGGAGAAAACGCTTTTCATAAACGTCCACCTCCATCAGATCACTGGATGCCGAGCGCGGTTGGGCAGCACCTCCTCAGTCACTGCATTAATTATCACCGCTGCGAGCAGATGAAGCCGCCGCCGACTCTCCGTCTCCACGCTCAGACCGGAGTATGATAGCTGACAGCGCCGGAAGTGATGTAATCGTGTTGGCTCGCTTCCCGTCCACTTCTGCAGTTTGCACTCCCCTCCCATAATATACAGTATATACACATATATTATAGGCTACATATTATTATTTTGAATATACATATATACATATATACGAAATAATATGACATTATATACAAGAATATTCAATGCGACAGCTACGGATTGAGAGACATTTTTAAATAATACCATGTGATGCCATGTAATTGCCCACTTTAGTGATTTATATTCTATTCCAGTCTCCTCGATCCAACGTTAATCTGCGGTGTTGCTGTCTTTTCAATGGCGTGTGTCTTTGAGGCGGGCAGCAACGCTATGCGTGTACATTTGATATATTTATATGTTCATATTAGTGGAGGAAATATAAAACTAAGGTAACAACAGCTTTGCCACAAAGCAAGCACAGCAAGTAAAGTTCGCCGTTCGGCATT
>PIJE02000934.1:6790-24290 GCA_002895965.2 Coryphaenoides rupestris | reverse complement strand
CCCACCGGAATTGCCTGGGTTCCAGAACTTTGAATCCACCCACTCCACCCAGCGGACTGATTCAGGTCCAGCATCGTGACACGAAACAGCGATTTCTCTGTTGAAACAGCGATTATCCAATGAGTGCCGCCGGGGAGTGTCTAAAGATTAGCCAATCAGGGCCACGGGCGGGACTAAGGAGGTTTCCCATTGTCATTTCTTGAGAATAATTTGAGAACATTCAAGCCTGACAAGTATTGGAAAACATTTTCCACAAATCCTCCCCAGAATAGACACCGGGGCTATATTGGAGAATTACCCCCGACGTCTCACTTTCACACAATGGGCTCTCTGTCGCATTTGGGCTGCTGAATAAATAATCCTGAATTGAATATGGTCCCCGTGATTAAGACATTCGCTCCACTCTTAATAACTGCGAGAAAACCATCATGTTGGCACGACGTTGTATCGCCGGTCAATAGTGATCGGTTGGGTTAGGGAACATCAAAACCCCCTCATCCCACGAAAACAGTGAGAGCGGAGAAAAGGCGGTGGAACAAGTTCTGTGTGGTATCAAGCTACTACAGGAAGGAACTCTGAACATTGCGAGTCACTCTTGCTAACGGGTGGCGTTGGAGGTACAGTGGTAATAAGCGCTGCCGCCTCAGAGCAAGAAGGTCCTGGGTTTGAACCCCTTTCTGTGTGGAGTTTTGTGCACCTCTTCCCGTGTCCATGTGGGTAGCATCCGGGTGCTCTTGTTCACCTCCCACACCACAAAAACATGCAAACGCTGCCCTGCCCTGAAGCAAGGCAAAGCCAACCAGTACGTCGGGAATTGGTTCCTGGGCACTGTTACCCTGTGACAGCCTGCTGCCTCTAGCTTTTAGCTGGGATGGGTTAAATGCAGAGGATGGATTTCCCCGTGGGGGCTCAAATGAAATTGCAGCCAATACAGTCGTGGCTCTAAAGGGGGGATATATATATATATATATATATATATGTATTACTGTGTACCACAATTTGCTTCTGTCAAAACGAATTGAGTCAGTTCAACTGAGACGGAGATCTGTTGGAAAGCATTTCTCAAATCACTTTGAGAAATGTTGCTGCATACATTTTTATATTTCATACCATTTTCAGTATACAATACAATCCGTCCAGAATCACAATAGTCCATATATATTTATTTATATATTCAACTTAAAAGCATCCAAAAAATCGCACCCTTCTTTTCCATTATCCCACATAAAAGCAACAACTAGCTGTGCTGTTTTCCACTCAATTTCTATGTTAAATGAAAAATATTTGCACTTCCAGATAAAGTATGGACGGTCCCCACATTTGATCGAGTAACAAAAATATATTTGGGAGGGGGGGGGAGATTCTGTAGCTCTGTTGTTGTTGTTGCAGCCAAAAACCTGCATTAGCATGAAATGTCTCATGAGTCTGATGATGACAACGCATTTCTCTCAGATCACTTATGATCAGAGCAGTGTGAGTGGCATTGCTATTAAGAAGAAACTATATATATATATATTCGGAGAATGATTTCCTTGGCGCCTTTTCCAGGCCGCATGGGTTTGTTTTCCCCCAGTAACTGCTGGGATATTGTTCAGCGTTTCAATCTCAGAAACAAGCCATTAGTCAGGGTCAATGGACTGTGGTTGTCAAATTCTGGAAGATCTATGATGATGGGGGGGGGGCACAAGAGAAAGAGAGAGGATGTGGAGAGAGAGTGAGAGAGAGAGAGAGAGAGAGTATATGTGTCTGAGAGAGAGAGAGAGAGAGAGTATGTGTGTCTGAGAGAGAGAGACAGAGAGAGAGAGGGAGAGTGAGCGACTACACAGTGTAATTCCCAAAAGAGGTATGAAGACAGGAAAGATAGTCATGAAGATAGTTATCTTTGTGTGTGTGTGTGTGTGTGTGTGTGTGTGTGTGTGTGTGTGTGTGTGTGTGTGTGTGTGTGTGTGTGTGTGTACTGTGTGTATAAAATGATAGAATCTGATTTAGAAGATTTAGAATCAGTGCACGTTCGTTGACTGCAAGACAAAAAATAAATAAAAAAGTCCTTCCTCTGTTTCGGTTCCTCCTGCACAACTCCTCCTCCTAGCTCCCTTCCCCACCTTTTTGCCATGTAATGCATCTTTCTTTGAATGTTAGCGATCATGTGACCCGCTCGAAGCACGCCCATTGGTCACATGCCCTTCCCCTGACTGCGTGGCCTCCGGTATCACGACTTGCGGCTTTGTCGAGAACCGCTAACAACTTCACACTACGACACTACACCTCTTCGGGTCCTCGCCGATACACCGGCCAGTGCAGTGCCCCCCGCTCCGTGCCTGTTCGGAGAGGGACGATGGCGTGCAGCTTTCTTTGATAATGGCTCATCCAAACACCTTCACGCTCGACAGTACACCTCCTCGGGTCGTCGGTAATAAACCTGCCGAGTGTGAAGTCGATCGGGGGAAAATGGAATTAACAGACATACTTTTTCAAATTGTTCCATTTTTCCGAGTATTTCCCTTCGTACAACCGTAATACCCCGCGATGCTACGCCGTTAATAGTGTACCCGGGGCACAACAATTTGTGTGCAGATGTACAATTTGCTCATCACTTGGCCAATGCTCCGTTGGCATTGGCTTACACTGTGGAGATTGGGAATTACGGAGTAGACCTACGACAAGTCACGTTCAAACTTTAGCGTGTATTTATTCGTTTTCCCTCTGTGCCCGGGTAACAAACCCAGGGCACGCGAACTCCGTTCTGCCGCTTTAGCGAGCAGATTGTGTGTGTGCGTGTGTGTGTGTGTGTGCGTGTGTGTGCGTGTGTCGCTTTTAACGTATTACACGGCGAGGCCTTACAGCGTGTTCGACATATTTCTCCATACAAGCTGTCCGTTCTGCACCTTTCCCTCAGCGCCGCAGTCTGTCACCCAAACCGAGCGTGTCCATCTGTCCCCTTCCTCCCACCACTACCCACCACCACCACCACCCACCACCACCACCACCACCATCAGTCCCCTCCACCCCTCCCTCCCTGTCCGCCGTTCTGCTGTACTCGTCACGCTACGTGGGCGCCAGCTGACAGCCGCTTGTTGATTCCACGCTACGGACTATTTCCCCTTGTCTGTTTTGTTTGGGAGCCGACCGGTTCGCACTGGCATCGATGGATGCCTCATAAGTAAAGTGTTCCTCAAGGCCTCTCAAGGCCACAAGGAGATGCCCCCACCCTCACCTCCGCCCTCCGCACTCCCCCCCACCCACCACCCTTTTTATTTTGTCGGTGCAGAGCAGGTTTGTTTGGTTTTTTTTTTCTTCATTATTGTTCGCCGGTGTCTGGGTTCACCCGTCTGGGTTACAGGAACCCGTGAAGTGAGTGACTGCAGGTGGGATACCAGCTGGGTAATCACAGCCAGCCCTGCTGCGGATAATAAGCCAGCGCTCTGAACGGACGTGTGGTGCCGGAGGCTTCTGGAAGGAGACGGAGACGGAGACGGAGACGGAGACATGTGGGCAAGCGTATTCATATCTGCTGCATCTGGGTCTGTAACATAGAGGAGCATATAAGCCGGTTCAAAGACATTCTTGGAACCTTTGACCAGTGTGCTCATGTGCAAGAGAAATACTTGAACGGAAGCCACCGGGGCCGGACTGGGAGAAATCATTCAGGCCAGGAAATATAAATATGAAATACAGCCCCAGACAGGTCACTTTTTTAAGCGGGTGGGTCTGGGGGTCCCCCACCAGGAAATGTTTGTTTTGTTCCAAAGACTTAATTTCTTGCATTCTGCGTGAATCTGCGTGAAGCCAACAACAGCTTAGTTAGTACAATGTACAATTATGAACCTCAAATAAAACCAAAGGTACAAATCATTAAAGGTACTATAAGTAAGAATCAGAAGTGCATTCTGAGCTCCGTGGGTTGAGACAATAACAATCAGAAACTAATGTTAGTTCTAATCATAATTAAACCTTGTACACATTTTAAAAAGCCATGAAATATATATCTTTTTTAATTATCCACGCTTACATGTCAATTCCTTCCTTTTTCCCGTGAAATCCGTGTCAGAGAAATCAGCCCAAAAGCTTTTCTACGCAACAGAGAGAGTTGGGGAAGCTCTCCAACGACAACCTGCTCATTAACTGTCAATTTAAAAGCGATTTGTGCTGTAAAATCCTACATGTAGTCCCTGAACAGATTCAAGATTCTTGCATACAGCACAGATGCGCTGCCCATCAAAAGTTCCAAAAGCCCCTTCATCAACACACAACACAAACATTAAACTAGAAACACTGGCTTGGCCTGCTTCTTCAGTTCAGTGGCCTGGCTGCGGGCAATTTTAAAGGAGATCTGCAGGCCATTCAGCCAGGTCAGGCCACCGAGAGAACTCCCAGTGCTCTCGCTGCAGGCCAGTCCGGGCCTGGAAGCCATTAGCAAGCATTCAAAGTCGCTCCATCATTGGAGAGACAATAAAAAATCCATTCCTTTTTTTAAGGAACTACAGTACTCATCAGGGCCATGTGTGTACAGGGGGGGGGGGTGCCTGGGGCAGCACATACACCTCCAAACGATTTGATTGCCATTGAATTTGAATTTCATTGAATTTGAATTTCAAAAGCATGAGACGTTGAAAAATGACTTTAGTTTTGCACAAAAGAAACAAAGACTGTAGCGGAGGAACAGACAAAAACACAGTCACTTAAAACGCCTCGTTTACGGAGCGATTATCAGTTCACAAATGGAGAAATTTGTCCCATTGCCGATGCAGCATCTCATCTCTCATCAATTTCATGAAAATGAGTTCCCTCCCTCACGTCATAGATGAACCATTTATTGCACGAAATGGCAATAGACATGTAGTTTGGCGGTACGGTTCCACTCGTCCTCCTGGCGTCTCCCTGCTGTCGGATTTAAATCGGGACAAACAACGTGCGACAACAGGGAGCGCTGTACAATCCCCCCCCCCCCCCCACACACACACACACACACACACTCTGACATAATGATTCACACAAACAGAAACTTCCTGACAGGGCCCCGTGCTCACGCCGACTCCCATTCTGCTGAGGGATCCGACATGCTAACCGCTAAATGCCGTCCACTTAAACCGTCGCATTATGCTAACACGCAGGAATTGAGCAGAAACACGCGTTTCAAAACCGAGAGTTTGTTTGTCACTTTCGGAACGGCTTGAGTGACTTTTCACTGGAAAAGACAAACGCGGGTTGTTGCGACAACTGCGGCAGCGAAAGCCGCGAATAAACTCAAAATGAATGACGGAATGCCGAGGCGGCAGACTCGCTAAAATGTTTAGTGGCCCTACAAGTTGTCACAGCCACCTGCTAGTACAATAACAGTGTGAGGGGCGCAGAATGAATACTTATACACAAGCTGAGTAGACGACAGACCTCAAGTCATTTATCCGATCGCACCTCCCACCAATCCGGTCTCTTTTTTCCCCCCCTCTATTCTGCTCTTTTTCCGCCTCTACCCCATAGTTTCTTTAAAAGGTTGTTGCTGAGGCAACGATTCGAGGGGGTTCCGGCAATTTATATGCTTGGCTGCAGAGAGGGACAGTGTATTTATTGTGCACAGGGAGAAAAAGGATCCGGCAAATTGAATTAAAAAATGAGAATGAGAAATGAATGATGAGTTTGACTTTTTCATGGATATAGGTAGCTAGAGCCTCCTATAGAATACTGCACCAGGGTTTGCATGGGGAACATCTCCTCAAACCTCCCTGGGAGAGCCTTTAGGAGAACGTTGGTGTGTTGAGGCCAAATTAATGTAATGATTTCTTGCCTTACAATGTTTTTTTTCAAGAACGTATCAATCAATTGTTTTGCAATTGCTGCACTAATGTTTCTTCTCTTTCTCACTCTCTCCTGCTGGCTGTCTCTCCCCTCTTGTTTTTGTCTCCAATACTGCAGAGGAAATGCTCAGCCAGTCTAACTGAAAGAAAAGAAAACGTGATCCTTGTTGTGAGTCTTCCCCGATAACAAAGATATCTAGAGAAGAAATCAATACGTGACCCCGTGGCCGGGGCTGTTACACAGAGCTTGTGTTTGTTCATTACTTCCCTTACGACCTCTTGTTTATTGTGGTGCTGCTGCTACACAGAGTGTCAACACCACAACTAGTTTATCACCGTATGACACAATGATCGCAATTATCTCTCCGACCGCTAAAATCCGAGGAGGGGATGTGCTGCTGGAGGCTATTTAAATTAAACTGTTATTATTGGCACAATTAAGATAATTATGTTCTGTTGTATGGACAACTCTCTGATACATTTTGTCGTGTATTGAAAATAAGTGCTATCTTGTACCACTTCTGCCAGTTCTAGTGGTAAAAACATGTTTTGCAAGTTTTTTGGTTAAAATAAAATGAAACATTTTGTTTCAGCTGGCCTGTGGTACTGACATGAGGAGATTAAAAACATTATCTGTTGGCATCACGCTGGCATCAGCCTGTGCTCTTATTGTTGTTGTTCTGCAGTTCTTTGCCGTAGTATGGTCCATAAATGGACGGAATGGATGCGTCTATTCCACAGAACTTCCTGGTTGTGGAGAGCGAAAGGCTCCAGGTTGGCCAACAAGATTTGTGTCAGTTTGCCCCCACCCCCCTTGTCCCCAATGGAGCTGCCCGACTTCACGGCAGGAACGAGAAGCTCCACCTGTGTTGTGGATCCCATCCCATCCAATCACGTTAAGGACTGTCTCCCAGCTATCTCCTCACAGAAATCATTAACTCCTCCTTCAGCTCTGGTTCAGCCCCCCTAACACTCAAACTGGCTGCCGTCACCCCATCCTCAAAAAAACCTGGACTCAACCCTGATACCTTGAGAAACTTCCGACCCATCTCCAATCTCCCTTTTCTGTCAAAAATACTGGAATGTTTTCTCGCCTCTCAACTCAAAGCCAACCTAATCTCCAGTGACATGTTCGAACCATTTAAATCCAGCTCCATTCAAAACACAGCACAGAAACAACTCTCCTCCATGTCACTAATGACCTCCTCTTCTCCTCAGACTCTGGCCACCTCAGGATCCTCATCCTCCTCACTGCTGCTTTCGACCCCATCAACGACACCATTCTTCTCTCCCGCCTTGAATCCTCCCTCAACATCACTGGTACTGCCCTCTCCTAGCTAAGGTCATATCTCACAAACAGACAACAGCTCATCAACATCAACAACTGCACCGCTCCTCTGTCCCAAGGCATCCCCCAGGGTTCGGTGTTTGGTCCACGCCTGTTCATCCTCTACGTGCTCCCCCTTAGAAATATCATCCAACAGCATGGTCTCCACTACCACTGCTACACCGATGATATCCAGCTCTACATCTCCACTAAAACCACTGCAACTCACTCCCACTACTGACTCACTGAAATTAAATCATGGACGCAAGCCAACTTCCTCAAACTAAACTGTGATAAATCAGACACGATCATGATCAGTCCCAAATCTCTCACCAAAACCACTAAGAACTTCTGCCTCACCATCGCAGCCTCCGCTCCTCCGATGCCAACCTCCCGTCTCCATCACTCAGGACCAAACACCGGACCTGCGCTTACAGAGCCTTCTCCATCGCTGTCCCCTCCCTCTGGAACTCTCTCCCCAAACGCCTCAGATACTGCAGCGATCTGTCCACGCTCAAAACTCATCTCTTTAGAACTGCTTTTAATGTGTGATTAATGCTGCGTATTGCTTTTACTACTTGGTTTATGCGTTTCGTTTTGATCATTTTAACATAATGTTAAGTGTCTTTGAGTGTCTTGAAAAAGCGTATAAATGAAATGTATTATTGTGATGATTATTGTTATTATTATTATTTATTTTTGTCGTAAATGGCGTCGTGGGCGGATGCCATGGTGTTTCATTACTCTCTAAAGACTTTCAATAATCTATTCATGCACTGACATCGCTATCAATGACAGATTGTGAAAAATGGATTGATCAATGCATCTAGAAGATATTTTCTTTAAATGGGCGATTGCTGTGAGTGTAGCTAAATCAGCTGTCCGTATCCATCTACCTTCCATTTATATTCTTGATCATCCACAAACCATTCGGTGAAAGCTGTATATTTTGTATATTTTACTGTGTAACGGGAGAACAGCGTCGTTTTTTTTAGCAGAAAAAAAAGACATGAACAGCGTTTGCACACTTTCATTTGTCTTAAGTCATTTCAGTCTTTTCATGAAGTAAGTCGCGGTGTATAATTGAATGCTATGATTGTGCTGCAATTACACTGTGAAGTTTAGCATATGGCTGCCTGCTCATTTATGTTGTGTATTAATATTATTAATACACAAAACAACAATAATTCCATAAGATCATGGCCATATGGACCTTTTTAACGGGGCTCTTGGCACTTTCATTTCAGTGCAGTGTGAAAAGAGAACACCACAGGAGTGAAAAACACATTTGCGGCCAACATGGTCATTATAATTATCACACCAAACACGTCACTCTGGTGAAACAGCCATCAGAACGAATGTTTTCATCGAAACTGCGTTAGACATCTTACATCTAATGAGCACAATTGACTAACGTGAATGTAACTTTCATTAATTTAAGATTTAATTAATTTCGGGGTCAGAGCCATCTTGTCACTTGTCCTTAAAATCGCAATGATGTCTCACTTGTCTGAACGACAAAAAATCCTTTTTGACGGTATCCTGACGTTAAAGTTGGTTAGAAAATGATTATATTTGATGCATAACATACTCATGTCAACATAACATATTCTCATTGATCATCATCGCCTGAGCACAGGTCAGTTAGCATCATTCTTTAGCCTGAGGATGATTGAACCTCAATACCAAATGATGCAACAAAGAGAATCTATCTACCCTGCTGTCTAATTATATAGCCACACTCCCAATCTTTTTCCTGTGAACGCACTGTGATACTCTTCCAAATGGTTTGAGCCCATGTGTCTCTATTGGCGGCGGTGGGAGTGGTAGTGGTAGCGGTGGTGGTGGACAGTAGGCGGCCAGTTTTGATAAAATACCACAGCTTATCTTTGGGGTACCTTTCATTCTGTTTGGCCCTTTATCGCGGGCTGGAGCTGAGGCTTTCAACAAAGCACTGCTATTTAAATCAATACATCCCTCATTACAGAATAATGAATATTTCATCAGCAAGACTATGACTTCAAATGAATAATTTAACTGTGTTTTATCAGTCAGGGTTGGGTTCACTAGTACTCCCTGAGCTTTTAAACCCAACCCCTCATTACTGAGCTTTTTAAAAAACTGCATAACCCCTATTGAAAAGGGGCCCTGGATTGAGTTCAGGGATTGCTCTCTGTGAAAATACCAAGGTCACAGTTCAAACCAGTGATAGTAAATGTTTCACTGACTCCAATTAGCCAAGATACACACAATGCATTGGAGACCATGTTACTTCCGCCCCCCCCCCCACCCCCTTCTTCGCTTTGTATTGTAATGAGTGTTCCTTTTTGCCTGATTTCCTCCCATGTGGGTGGCCGGCTTTGATTTGGGCCAATTATGAATGCCATGGAAACGCTTTATGACTTATCAGATTTAGAACGACAAAAAAAAAGGATAACTAACGGTGGCAGTACTCACGAGGAACACGTTCTGGAACTCTCTGGAACACAACGATCAATTATGAATTGACCCGTTCAGTGGTGTTTTGTCCAGAAAACAGTAAAGACCCGTTATTGTTACCAAATAACCACTTTTTCATTTCCCCCCCCCCAAATGACACAAGCACACAAAATCCTACAATTAGACAAAACGTAGGCCTGGAGAGAACGAGGTACAGTGACGACAACAAGTAGATTATTCGCAAGCTGTGAATAATCCCTTCCCTATACTTGGCAAGTGGCTTTGGGTGTGTTGAAGTGGGGGTGTGTTGGGGGAGGATGAATCCGCGTCCGTCGTCTCTTAAACTTCATCGCGGTGGCGGTGGATCGGGAAGTGCTTTTGGAGTGCCGGGTATTAAATGACACAGGGGTCCAAATCCAGCAGGGCTACCGGGAGATTATGGAAATGCCAGTCTTCCTCCGCCTGTCTCTCTTCTTCTTCTTCTTCTTCGTCTGTCTTCTCTCTTTCTCTCATGTCGACGGCGTAGAGAGCGACCTGACATTCCCGACAGCTCTGTGGTTAAGTATGTCACGTGGAGAGAGGCTGAGATACAGCGAGAGAGAGAGAGAGAGAGAGAGAGAGAGAGAGAGAGAGAGAGAGAGAGAGAGAGACGGAGATGTGTTGATTGTGTGACGTGGTGGAACACCTATTCCACTCGGATCCTGCCGCTCCTCTGTCCTCTCTCACTCAGACAGGTTATAATTTCTGTGTAATTGCTTCCATTACACTGAATTGCTCTTCAGACACTCGAACATGCAATTACACGTCGGTGATGCGAGTTGAGCTAAGCGCAGGCGAGAGAGGGTGAAAAAGAGGGGGTGGGGATGTAGAAGAGAGAGAGAGAGAGAGAGAGAGAGAGAGAGAGAGAGAGAGAGAGAGAGAGAGAGAGAGAGACGGCCGTCTGGAAATGAAAGTTAGTTTGGTTAATCTGGTACAACTCTTAAAACCTGATGACCATGTTTGTTGACATCAGCTGATTTCATATATTCTAGCTAACGCCCGCCGTCTGATCGGAGGCTGCTTGCAATCGCAGTGCAACGCCGTCAGCTTTAATTCGCCGCTCCGGTCATTTGTGGGCTGAAATTACTTTGTTTTATATCAGGCACCCTTTTTTCAATGGAAGCGGGCCCATGCCCAACGTTGAAATATTAATATAAAGTTTGCAGGGGGGGGGGTGGGGGGTGGGGGAACTCATGTATGTCTGTGTAGTTGTACCGGCAGTCGTTGCTGTAATAAATACACCGAGTCGCAGGGAACAGAGTGTGCTCGGCGATCGCAGGGCGACACATTGCAAGCTTTTTAAATGTCACCACTTGAGCTATCAGGAACCACGTCGCCCAGATCTCTACGAAAAAGCCGTGATTGGACTGTTAATGAAACAAAAAAAAAGAAAAGAAGCACCACGGCTACCTTTTAGTAAAACATTGCACACGTCGCCCGTAGCGCAACGGCACGGCAGACTCTGAGTTGCTAAGTGTTGTTGGGACTCCCTTACTCCCTAATTGCTGCCATACTTTTAGAAACGCCTCATTCCCCGCGTTACAACTCATAAGATCACATTTCACAGCTCTTCTAGAACCCTGATATATGACGATACACGGAGATAAAAAGATAAAAACAGAGATAGCGATTCTGAGGGGGATTGTTTTAAGACACGTTTTTTGGGGGAATAATTTCCCACAATGCACTTGTAAACATGGCCCAATTTACATTGTGGCATACGGTTGTGCCATCTGCCTCAACTTTATTGTCCATTTATTTGAATTTAATTTAAGTCATTCGCTCTCAAGGCGCTGCTCTTACTGAACGAGGCTGAAATATAATGTCTGCCACTTTCCATCCATAATTGTATTCATGCATGCATTCAATCATCCATCCTTCCATTGGATGTTGCAAAACACAATGCAATAAAAAAAGGTCGAGAGACAGAGCAACATAGAGAGAGAGAGAAAGAAGAGAGAGAGAGAGAGAGAGAGAAAGAAAGAAAGAGAGAGAGAGAGAGAGACCTCCTGTGTGGTGCCAGAGTTTTCAAAAGCACTTGACCACATTTACATAAACGCTTTATTTCCGGGGGAAAAAAATGGCTTGATGAATTCAGTTCTCTTCAGCTGGTCGGGGAGATGTTTTTTCTTGAGATCTTAAAAGCTCTGTGACTCGCTACCGTAGCACCATGTGACACGAGTGCCACTGTAATTAGCCCACTCCCAATTAATCTCAACTTTTTCACACCAGCACCTCTCTTGACCCCTCCCATTAACCCCCGTCCATTGTCTGATTTAACTCATGAATAAATGACAAAACTATACTTGCTTTATTGCGCTGATAAACGCTTCGTTAAAGGACGTGGCTTGTTGTTAATTTGCACGAATGTTGAACTAATTATTATTATCAATGGATTATTTATGAATATCTGTTATGCAGATTATCTCTTGATAATCGAGGCCCATCGAGGTTATATGTACAGTATATACTGTATATATGTATATATATGCATGTGCACATTTCCATGAAGATTAAAAGTGTAAGGTGCCTCGGATAAAAGTAAACATAGATCTATAATCTAAAAAAAATTCAAATTTTTTGGCTGTGCAATAACAGTTAATCTGATAACACTTCAAACCATCAAGGCTGATATGAGCTCATGGAAATATTATACGATAAACCGCGGTGAGCAGACCTGTCAGCTTTTAAAGTGTTTTTATTAGCGTTAAACCACAGAACAACCGTGCACTTTATTACCAACACGGCACCTTTTATCCCCATTCAGTCATTCTCCAGCACATCTCCTTTTCCAGCACCTCAGGCGTCTCAGGGGTCTCTGACTTCTTGGCGCTGCTGGGCCTCTGTACCTGCTGCTGCACCGGGGTCCTCCTCAGAGACCCCCGCTGACGGCAGCGATGGACTCATCCTGTCGGGAGCCAGCTCTCTCTGGCCACCTCTCCTCCACCGCATTTAACCTCTCAATGCTCTCTGTCTGTTTGTCACAGAGGGCTGCTCAATTACAAATTGTTCTCTCTCTCTCTCTCTCTCTCTCTCTCTCTCTCTCTCTCTCTCTCTCCCCTCTGTCGGGGATCAATGGACTCATAAGTATAAACCGATTTCCCTTTTCGAAGTCCACTCTGGGAAATAAAACGAATAGAATAGAATCCCTGCGGATCCAGAGGTGTGATGCTGTATCTACTGCTGTAGTCGGTTAACAGTGTTAATATGCTCGGGCCATAGGCCTCCTGAAACACATCGGGCCATTCTTCACACACAGCTGAAATTGCGGTTTCTTAAAACTAAGAAAAAAACCTTTGAATACCAACCACAGATGGAAATCACTGACTTTTGTCTGCCACAATTGTGGCAATTATTTAAAGATGTTGCTATTCAAGCATCAATTCAACATCAATTTATTCACAATTTATCATAACATTTTTATATTTTGACCTCAAAAAGCAAGCGTCGCATTGAGAACATAATTTTGCTATCAATAGCTGGCTTGCTAAACAATCTATTTACATTGCTACTCGGTTCCGAGTTTAGATTGGTTCTCTGCAGCTGATCGATGGCAGATGGATGATCTTTTTGCTGGCTAAGTAATACCCAAGGCAACGCCCCGAGCTTAATTATCTTCAAATGGAGCCATTCCAGACTGAACAAAGTGAACAAAACAAATCACAAGCCGGGCTTGTCCACCGCAGGAATTCATTTAAAAACCTGTTTCTTCTTCTTCTTCCTCTTCTTCTTCTTTACTTCTTGCCCTTTGTAAACTAGTTAGAATGTTGTGCGGGGATGCGTTCAAAGAGAAACTTCCAAAACAATTTCGCCCTGAGAGACCCCGTTTTTTGGGAAGATTTTTCTAAGCCACTGCTATGAAGTTCCCCCCCTTTAAGAAAAAGCGTGATGACTCCAACGTAAATATGCAATCGCAATTGAAAAGAAAAAATGTACTGCGCTGAATCCAAAAATGACCATCATATGTCATTAGAGATGAAAGCAACAACGCTGCAGCCAACATGTTCTCCTTTGAAAATGTTCAGGCTGAGCGTTTCTGTTTGTGTTGGTCCGCGCTGTTGTTGTCCACCCGGTTTGACTCCGCCCACTTCGCCGCCCAGTTTCGACAGACCTGAGTTGCCATACTATATCAAAACAGAATTGGCACGCAGACACAGCGTGCCGCAGCCACGGAAAGCAAAGCAAAGCAAGCAAACAAACAAACTGGATCCAATGAGAGAGTACTAGATTCTACCTCGACCTCAAAAGCCTCGTCCACGAAAGCTCAGCGACCGCAGCCATTCTAAATCACGGGCAAATATTGGATTTGAAATTGAAAGATAGAGACAGCTTAGAGACCACAAGGGTTTCAAGACGGATGCTGAGGTGGCGTACACACACACACACACACACACACACACACACAGTAAGATAGATTGGTCCCAACTGAGGCATTGCTGCTGGTAGGCTATTACTGCGGGCAGTTAGTGATTGTTTTGTCGTGTTGCTTTGAAATGACAACCCAGCTCTCAGCCGGAGTGCTCCTAGAGAGACACTTACACGTGAACACAGCCGGCCACGCCTCTCGCTGACGTCGACCGTCGTTGTAAAAAATACACCTGAGCTCCTTTTTCATTTGCAAACAATGAATATACTGCAATCCATTGACAGCGTGGCAGCGTTGTTATCCCGGTTACCGGTGCGCCCAACACACCACACCGTGTTGTCACTTTGCTGTTATTAGCATCGCCGTATTTTTTCAAATCTTAAATTGCGCTTGCTCAAGGGGTCGCGGAAGTCAAGGAGACAAAGCGGTCATTCTTGTTAGTTTGCTGGAACAACAATGACTTTAAAAGGGAACTGGGTTTATGACTGTAGTGTAGGCCTAAAGTACCGCATTTCTAACCAGTCCCCCCGCTTAAATGTAATGGGGGTTAGATCTGCGTTCAATAGGTTGAGAATCGGCAAGGCTGCCATAGACAGACATTAAACTAGCCATTGAAGGCTTTATTATTATTATTATTATCATTATTAATAGTACTTGGCAGGTTGTATGTTCTTAGATGTTGGTAACGTGCACAGAATTGCACGTCTGCTCTTCTCCCAGCTATTTATGCAGGCAACTTAGCAATTATGAAACTCGTTCTATTAGTCTCGTGAATATGAACGCTCAAAACCGCTCTATTCTTATCTTTATGTACCACAGCGATATATTGCCGTCTCCTTCAACATATGTACTCTTTGTAAGTTGCTTTGGATAATGGTGGCGCTCCCACTCAGCTGCGGCTATGGAAATAAGAGTGTGCAGCAAGCGAGGTGGAGAGCAGGGGGTTCATTAGTGCTGCGTGGAACATCTTGCTTATTGTTCTTTTGCGCACGCGGGTCAGTTCAGGACTTCATGGATGCGACACGGTTCACACAAAGACGCGTGTGAAGAGCCAAGCTCAACAAATATCTGACGGGAGCAATAAATCCAAATCGAGCACTTGGCTTGCAGTGTGAATGGTAGGAGTCGGGCAAGGTGAGGGCCTACACAGTCTTTATGCAGGACTGTTCCGTGCCACAGACCAAACAGTGGTCATCATTAGTGAGGAAAACTCTCTCTCTCTCTCTCTCTCTCTCTCTCTCTCTCTCTCTCGGCGTCTGACCTGCTGAGTATATTGCTTGATCTCGGGCGAGAGTACGGTGTACGGAAAAATATACCACGTCTCAGGCTGTTGTACAATACAAAAAGATCGTGTCTCATCCAAAATGTCTACGGAATTTGTGCGTTCACATTGTTCGGTGTTACATCCGTGGCGGGAGCAGTAGAGGACGATGTATCACATAATGTTGTCTGAGGCTGCTTTTGTCCGATTTGTCTCTTTTTGTCTGAGGCCCGTGTCTCGACTCTGACTCGACTTTTTTTGTGCGATGCCGTCCTCGCGGAGGTCGTGTCAGGGGGCAGGACGCCGCATTTTGCACAACAACCCGAGACCCCATAGAGTTTCCGTGACCTGTAGCCGTATCGTGCTGAAGTACGGGAGAGATCTGGTGCTGGTGTTTGACCACGCGTGTCCTAATATGTCCACATTGCCTATTAAGGTTTCTACGTGCTCATTTGATCCTCGCGCAAGTGAGTCGGGGAGGCAGTACAAAGGGAGTATATGAGTACAAAGTGAGAGGGAAAGGGAGTAGTCATGCCGACTGGGTGAGTGAGAGAGAGAGACATAAAGCGTGAGAGAGAGAGAGAGAGAGAGAAACCTAAATCATAAACAGCAGAGGCAGCCAGAGCACTCATTAGAGAGATGTATGGCGCTGGATGAATAGAAATATAATTAACTATGTTGACACAGAGTACGGTTCTCACGGTGTACGACAAAGCAAGTGATTTCAGTGTTATTCTGGTAAAATATTGTTGAACAGACGATGTAAATGGAGAATGCCTTCTGTTGGAGGTGATGCGTTCTCGGCCAAATTCCTGAAATGCGCAAGGAGGTGGGATGGGGTGGGGGGGGGGGCGGGTGACTCAATTCCCTGTTGCAAAACCGCAATTTCCCGCAGTCTGGGGGAAGCTGGGAAATTGGAGTGGAGATTTCTCTGAGGACCCCCTGGCTGAGAGTGGAGAGGAGCTCACAGGGAGGAGGAGGAGGTAAGGATGAGGCTGAACGTCCTACTGAACATTCTCTTACTCCCTCCACGTTTTTGGTGATACACACACACACACACACACACACACACACACACACCTGGCCCGGAGAGTGGTGTTCAAGATCTTTCCAACGTAAACGGCTTGTCGTCAACGTGAATTTAACAATAACTTCACTTGTACTCTCTAGCCATGTTACTTCATTTCTTCATTTTTTCCCCAGTTCCAATATGAAGAGATATGTTCAGCTACATGCAGTACATAACACACTTGGGAGTCAAGACTTCCGCAGAAAAGAGAATTTACTGTGGACAGATGTGGATGTTTTGGACAGATGTGCTTCCTAGTTAGGATGTTGCTCTCTCCAAAAAGGTGTTCTTCAAGCTCTTAAAGCCTCCCAGAAATACTCCAAAGCCGATGGAGACTCGAGCCCCCTTTCACACATGCACTGCAACCCTGAAATTATAGACAAAGACATTACCCAGAGAAGCTGTTTGTGAGAATATGCAAATGTCTGAATCGGTTGGGCCAGACATTCAATGGATTTTCCCCCTGCCTGCACCCTGCATTTACAAAGTCTGTGTTAATGTCTATTGTTGAGCGAGCCCACGTTTGAACAGAGCGAAAGCGCAAAAGGAGTGGATGGGTGGGGGCGGTGGGGGCGGTGGGGGGACTCAATTCCCTGTTGCAAAAACCGCAAATTCCCGCAGGTCTGGGGAAGCTGGGAATGGGAGTGGACGATTTCTCTGAGGACCCCCGCTGAGCAGTGAGAGAGGAAGCTCACAGGCGAGGAGGAGAGGTAAGGATAGGCTGAACGTCCTACTGAACATTCTTACTCCCTCCACGTTTTGGTGATAACACACAACACACCACACACACACACACACACCTGGCCCGGAGAGTGGTTGTCAAGATCTTTCCAACGCCGTAACGGCTTGTCGTAACGTGGAATTTAAACAATTAATTCAACTGAGATTGTACTCTCTAGCCATGTTGCTTCAATTTCTTCATTTTTTCCCCAGTTCCAATATGAAGAGATTATGTTCAGCTACAGCGTACATACACACACTTGGGACGTCAGACTTCCGCAGAAAAGGAGATTTAATGTGGACCAGATGTGGAGTTTTGGACAGATGTGCTTCTCGTTAGGAGTTGCTCGACGACTTTGACTCTCTCCAAAAAGGTGTTTCTTCAAGCTCTTAAAGCCTCCCGAAAATACTCCAAAGCCGATGGCAGACGTCGAGCCCCTTTCACACATGCACTGCACCCGTGAATTATAGAACAGACATTACCCAG
>PIJE02000933.1:176881-195524 GCA_002895965.2 Coryphaenoides rupestris | reverse complement strand
TTAGTCGCGAGAGGCATGGATGTCCAAACTGCACTTATCTCGCGCTCAAACGCATTTTGCAGCCACGCACACAATAACCTCATAAGACGCTATTGCCCAATGATCCCTCTGTATGTATCTTGTGCTGGTGCACCTCTACTTGCTTCCCTACCGTTTTGGAGTTGGGGGGTTATTGCATTCGAGAGTAGTTCACAATTCATTTTCACAATAGGCGCTTGTGTGTTTCTAAGCGGTTAAACAGTAAAAGGTGATGGGTCTTCACAACTTTCATGGAAACGTTTATCCGACCTTACCAATGCTTGTGTGGGCATGAGTACATCATAAGACAGTGGGGCAACATCGGTTTAGGCATCAAACACCAAGCGTTTAGTCGCGAGAGGCATGGATGTCCAAACTGCACTTATCTCGCGCTCAAACGCATTTTGCAGCCACGCACACAATAACCTCATAAGACGCTATTGCCCAATGATCCCTCTGTATGTATCTTGTGCTGGTGCACCTCTACTTGCTTCCCTACCGTTTTGGAGTTGGGGGGTTATTGCATTCGAGAGTAGTTCACAATTCATTTTCACAATAGGCGCTTGTGTGTTTCTAAGCGGTTAAACAGTAAAAGGTGATGGGTCTTCACAACTTTCATGGAAACGTTTATCCGACCTTACCAATGCTTGTGTGGGCATGAGTACATCATAAGACAGTGGGGCAACATCGGTTTAGGCATCAAACACCAAGCGTTTAGTCGCGAGAGGCATGGATGTCCAAACTGCACTTATCTCGCGCTCAAACGCATTTTGCAGCCACGCACACAATAACCTCATAAGACGCTATTGCCCAATGATCCCTCTGTATGTATCTTGTGCTGGTGCACCTCTACTTGCTTCCCTACCGTTTTGGAGTTGGGGGGTTATTGCATTCGAGAGTAGTTCACAATTCATTTTCACAATAGGCGCTTGT
Organism: Coryphaenoides rupestris; assembly: GCA_002895965.2. NCBI lineage: Eukaryota > Metazoa > Chordata > Actinopteri > Gadiformes > Macrouridae > Coryphaenoides > Coryphaenoides rupestris. Next base: position 194,573 of record PIJE02000933.1, on the reverse strand, counting down.
GTGTTTCTAAGCGGTTAAACAGTAAAAGGTGATGGGTCTTCACAACTTTCATGGAAACGTTTATCCGACCTTACCAATGCTTGTGTGGGCATGAGTACATCATAAGACAGTGGGGCAACATCGGTTTAGGCATCAAACACCAAGCGTTTAGTCGCGAGAGGCATGGATGTCCAAACTGCACTTATCTCGCGCTCAAACGCATTTTGCAGCCACGCACACAATAACCTCATAAGACGCTATTGCCCAATGATCCCTCTGTATGTATCTTGTGCTGGTGCACCTCTACTTGCTTCCCTACCGTTTTGGAGTTGGGGGGTTATTGCATTCGAGAGTAGTTCACAATTCATTTTCACAATAGGCGCTTGTGTGTTTCTAAGCGGTTAAACAGTAAAAGGTGATGGGTCTTCACAACTTTCATGGAAACGTTTATCCGACCTTACCAATGCTTGTGTGGGCATGAGTACATCATAAGACAGTGGGGCAACATCGGTTTAGGCATCAAACACCAAGCGTTTAGTCGCGAGAGGCATGGATGTCCAAACTGCACTTATCTCGCGCTCAAACGCATTTTGCAGCCACGCACACAATAACCTCATAAGACGCTATTGCCCAATGATCCCTCTGTATGTATCTTGTGCTGGTGCACCTCTACTTGCTTCCCTACCGTTTTGGAGTTGGGGGGTTATTGCATTCGAGAGTAGTTCACAATTCATTTTCACAATAGGCGCTTGTGTGTTTCTAAGCGGTTAAACAGTAAAAGGTGATGGGTCTTCACAACTTTCATGGAAACGTTTATCCGACCTTACCAATGCTTGTGTGGGCATGAGTACATCATAAGACAGTGGGGCAACATCGGTTTAGGCATCAAACACCAAGCGTTTAGTCGCGAGAGGCATGGATGTCCAAACTGCACTTATCCTCGCGATCTACGCCATTACCGAAGCGTCTCGACTTGCTGCCCCAATGTTGATTCAAAGTGAAATTGATGTTTTTAAATACAAACGACTGGACGTGACGTTGTTCTGCAGTCACACATAATAGGTGTACACTTTGCCTTCCATTAGCAGGTCGAGTACGCAGGCGTAAAACATAAGCACACCTCATGTTTCACAGTGTTTTCGCCAAGTAAACATAATGTACCCGTCTACTCAGCAGCCAGGCCTACAGCAGAGCCATTTAAACTGTTGTGTGAGTCACTCCAAACTAAATTATCTAAAATTATAAGTGGCTAAACACTCAAGGCATTCAGCAAAAAAAGCTGTCAAGTTGCCATCATTGTAACACTACACAGCAGTATAATCTCCTGACCTTTGAGAGCTTTGTGTGTCTTGCTGGTGCTTGTTTAGTATATAAAGTGATCAATGACGTGGCTCCTCCGCCATTAAAAGAGTTTAGAACACTCCGCTCAGATAATGGGAGAACTAGGGCGACCAATGGAGGTGACTGTGTGATTCCGCGTACATCAACTGAGCTTGGCAGATCAGCCTTCTCTTCTTCTTGGTGGAAAAGCCCCCAGAGCAACACACGTCTGGAGCTCAGTACCAACGAGAGTACTGCAGCTTTTGATCAATCCACTGCATTTTCCTCTTGTATTCGAGTGAGTACTCCATAGTACGACTGGTCTTGCACGCATGCCTACCAGTACCGACATCTCTCACTGTACATTAATCAAAAGTGTATGAGGGCGTGCGAGGCCGTTTTATAAATTGCTCATACATGAGTTATGATTACTTCAAAGGAATTTCGATTTTATCATGAGTACGTACCGAGCTATGATATGCTACTGCATAATACATAATGTAGCCCAGTGCGAGCTGCTAAAACTAAATAAACAGCCGTGATGTCAGTCTTTTCATGTTGCATGGGAGATACCTGCAATTCTGTATGTGCTCGGTATACGCTTCACAACTAGCATATGCGTCTTTAGTAAGGCGTTGTATGTGGTTATAAGTGAATATGTTAATTTTGTTGTTATTCATTGTTTTTTATTTAGTTTTTTATAGTGTTAATTGTGTTTTTATCAGACAGTTTTTCTGTTCTTAACAGAGATCTTTTTCTCTGTTTCCTGCCCAGGGACTACAGATGCAAATTAGCTTCTTCCTAACTCTGGTACAGCTAAGAAGCAGTACACTGTCCCTGTCAAATACAAATAAACAAATAAATAAAATAATGCTGAATGAATTGCCCCAAATTCACCCACGAACCCATAATGATACCCTTTCTCTCCAGTAGACTCCTGGTCTTTGATTCGAGGTCTGTGAAAATGCGTAAAACTGATCAGCGTTAAGGTTTTTGAGCGTTCAGACACAGAACAAGAGTGGAAGTGAGAGAGCAAGAGCAAGACACAGAACAAGTCATGTTAAAACGGGGGAGGTTGAAAAGGGAATAAGGAAAGCCTGATAGTTGTTCACCTCAGGGCTATTATGGGATGGCTGCTCCACAGCCCTTACTGGGGAACACAAATCAATTTGGACATGGCCTGGTAATGGATGTCAAAAGTGTTTTCCTCAGGAAGGACCCCGTGTATTCAGCATGGAGTCCCCAGAGCTCTGATTGGCTGGAATCAGTCCCTACCTGACCACTGGTTGTTCCTTAATGTGTCATGTGATGATGGATCACAGTGCCTTCAGTCCACCGTGAAATAAATCCTACATCAGACATTTGTTTATTTCCATCTTGTTCTCCAACGTATGGCTAATCATTAGCTTATCTTCAACCGGGTAGGCTAACACACCACAGCTGATCTTGTGAGCATTATAATTTATCCCTTGCATTATGTTTTCCATGAATTAAGTGCAATTCAGCATTTGGTCTCAAAGCAACACAGAATGAAGTGTAAAAATACAGTAGGCCTATGTTGAGGCATTATTCAGGTAAATCTCAGTTTGATCTCAGATCAAAGCAGAGCTTTGGTTTTAGTCCATGTCAATTCCCAAAGGGCATTGAGCGTGGGTTTTAGAGGTCAAAGAACACACACACACAAACACAGCAACACACACACACACACACCACACACACACACACACACACACACACACACACACACACACACACACACACACACACACACACACACACACACACACACACGAGAGAGTATCAGACAGCTGGATAATTGCATCAATCATGCTTTGTAAATTCTGAATATATTCAATTGTATTAATAAAATATGCGCCATGTCTGTAAATATCCAAACTGTAGCCTTGACATCTGGTTCGGTTGAGGGAAGCGTTATTCATCATAGATGAATGAGGGATTCAAATACTGTGATAAATATAACATACTCAGAAATACCTGAAATATCCTGTCTGTAAACTCAGTAAAGACACAAGTACCAGAGTCTCGACATTAATGATCCCAGATTTTAGACATGCTACATTTTATGAAGAGATTGAACAGAAATTGAACTGAAAGACAAACAATGTATCACAGAACATTACTGGCTATGATCAAATAGTGTCAGAAATGCATTTAGCAGTCGGCCTATGTCTAAGAAATGTGTTTCTCCGTGTACTTCTGCTAAACCTTGTATTCCTACCAAGAAGTTATTCTCAAACATGGCTTACTCCACAGCAATAAAGCAAATAAGTTGGTTATCACGTGGCTGCTCTGATTCACAACGTAACTGCCAACTGTTAAACTAATTACAATAAGAGCTCCAATAATATTATAGAGATAATAAATACATATAAATAAAGAAGTTTATATTTGGAAACCTGCCAGAAGTGCACATTCATCATTAGAGAGTTATTTGTTTGTACAAACTAGCGATGGGGTTTGTGTACGACGCAGCCTAATCTGTTCCGTGTGAAATGATGTTTTCAAAGGCAGGAGGAACGCCCTCCAACACAAGACGGCATCTGATCACCATTTATCACATTAATAACATCGCCCAGAATTAGAAGGGAAAATCAATGTCATTTTCAATAATGTCAGGGGAAATCAGTGGCAGGGAAAATATGTTAATAAATGAGACGCGGCCAGTGCTTCCAACCATCAATCTTAATCATGTCTCTAACACACTTTAGCTTCAAAAGGAAGGAAGGTAAGGATCAGGTTTGGAAATAATCATGTTATATGCAATGTTAGATGGACATTACCATGCAGGTGGAGGCAGGTTAACGTTAAAGCTCGGGGAGGTTAAAGCCAGGTTAAGATGGTTTACAGTGTTCATCCCTAGCCTGTCTGTTTACCATGGTTGCTCATTGAACAACAAAAGGGCACTGACTGTCATTTCAAATTAAATTATGAATGCAGTTGCACAGAAGTACAGCGATGCAATGCAATGCAATTCATCACCACACTGTGGCAAATCAAATTGTTTCTATCCAGAATAAGATTTTAAAAAGATTAAAATGTTATCAACAGGGTAAAAATTATTTACTATGATGAAAACTCAGGAGTTGCACAGGCAACGCAACAGGTGATAGATGTCCAGGACAATGGCTGAGTTTGAATCACAAAATGATCATTAATGTCCTTGTAGCATTGTCAGTTGCCACAATGCCACATCAGTGGCTTAGTTTGAGGGTCCTCCAAGGACACAGGCAGATTTGTGGTGAAAAGTCTGGTTCATTGTAATGAGTGTGTATGCTGGTGGCTGACTTAACCTACAAAGCTTTCCAAGTAATCAAGCTGTGTCTGTAGTATTGTAAAAAAACAATATTAAAATAAGATTCTCTGGATTCTCTGGAGTCTTTTCAAAGTAAAGTGTAATTTGATTAAGTACCATCATCCATGCTGTAAAAAAATTATCTTGGCCTTAGTATATGGCATTAGAAGAAAGCTATGAAATGTACCAAATTATAAATATTATATTTTGCACTGACTTTCCAAGGCAAGCAGTGTCTACCAGCAGGACATGTTGGCACAGCGTCTGATCAACATCAATGTTATAAAGAAGGCAGGTGCCTCAGGAAGCTGGCGGGCCCGAGGATGTTGGAATCATCCCGGCGGGTGTCAGGGTGATCGGGGACATGCCCCACTCTTCTTGGCCTGGCCGACTCACTCAATCTCAGCTACCCCAAAGAGCTAGAGTCCACGCTTGAGACAGTTCAGAAACCTTTGGTGGAGATGGATGTCTTTCAGCCAAGCTGCACGCCAACAAAATACTGGCATCGGCCTTGCTGGGATTTTGTTTTTGTTATTGTCTGTGTCTGTGTATGTGTGTATGTTGTGTAAGAGGTTTTTCTAATAAGCCAGTCTTAAAAGTCTGAAGAAGATTTTTGAAATCCTTTTTCTATCCATGGCCATTTTTGGATGGTAACTATCGGAATATGTAGCTTAATTAGCATTTGGATGATATACGGTCATGTACTTTAATGCACAGCTCTGAACTGGTTTAAAGGTTCACAGTTCCACAAACACCCCCCCCCCCCACACACACACACATTCTCACATGTACTACATGTACTGTAGTTTGTGGTACATGTGAGAGAGTGTGCGTCTACATGTTTGGAATAGTTTTTTTTCTTTTATCAAATGATTACAAACTATGCCACAATTGTTTGTGCTGTAGACGGAGAACGAGGTGTTGCTGTGTTTAGTGAGGCCTCTGTCCATTTGAAGGGAATAGACTCCATTTACAATTCAAAGCTAGTTTGTCCCTGAAGGATGTGGTTTTCAAAGCAAAATTGTGTGGCCAGGAGACGGGGCTCTTTTTATTTCCGTTTTAATTATTGAATCATATCAATTGCACCCTTAAATACAAATCAAATAGACTCAGACATTCTCTGTGTTATTTATCAATTCCCCCATACCACAAGACACACCAGTCATTTGTAATGGATCAATAATATAATTCATTATTCCACTGCACGCCTCTCATTCTCTCTCTCTCTCTCTCTCTCATTCTCTCTCTCTCTATTAAGTATTTGTGTATGTGTGACCAGTTGAAAAGGGCATCTTAACTATCTGTTCAAACACAGCTCATATTCAAATGCATTTACCCTTCAGGCTACAAGTAGTCCTCTACCAGACAAAGCCACTAGACTGAGAAATACTGAAATTCTTATTCCAGACGTATCACCTTAACCTAGAGGAATTGTATATTTGGACTTTGCACGTGCCAAAATCACTGCCTTTAAAAGTAATTGTAAAATGAAATAGTTAAGAGAACATTGGCGTCCTCCTCCACGGAACGCCGATTTCCTACTTTTCTACCGCAAGACATGGTTCAATGCCAAGGCCGTGAAGAGACACTGCGAGAAAACGTCATTTCAACATAATCCCTTTATATCCAACTCACTGTGTCTATGAGGAGTCATTCAGCGGGATGACACTCCTTGGACAGAACCGATGGCAGGCCTGTCAACAACACTCGACACCCATGGATATGAGCCTCCTCACTCACGAGAGAGACGGAATAAAAAATAAAAAAAAAAGGTGCTATAGGTTATGATTTAACAGCTATAAATTGAATGGAATTAGTTAAAAATGCCGCAACCATTAGTCAGCTAATAGTTGAGTGATTTTATTAGAGCTTGTTTTCTGACCAATCGGTTCCCCGGTTTACGTGAAATGCAACAACGGTGGGTTCACTTCTTGCATGGGAGGGTGCACTTCTCATTCTCAATGGCAGAGAAATGTGCGGAGGGCTCTTCTCCTTTTCTACATAACTCCCGCATCTTACCTACAGCAGCTTTAACTAAGTAGAACAGAACGGAATTACGAACTGGGCATAGGAAACACACCTCCGTCGGTACAGAAGGGCAGCATCTGTGTCGGGACGCAGATGCAGGATGCAGGAGAAAGCCGTGTCACCCCCCCCCCCCATCCTCACAGCTAGTCTATGTGTTGGTCATTATCATATAAATCCCGCCTCTCGTCTTGGTCACATTTCAGCTGCCATTAGAGGGGGTGCTTATGAAGCACCGTGAGCCATGAAGGGAGGGAGCCAGGCACAACAGCATTACATGCTGCAGTGGCTCTGAAGCTCAGAGTCATTCTTCACTCCCTCTGTACTGCGAGTCTGGTTTGCTAGTGTCCCTGATACGGACAGTACGATAGGACTTCCTTGTTACATAAGAGCCTTTCAACACGGCCTTTTCGTTTTCGCCTTCACTGTAAAAAAGGTGCAAACACAGAATGGGGGCGCCTTTATGCAGACGGAGGGAGGTCGTAACAAAGCCAGATGGAGGTCTATAAAAAAGGGGGCACGCCGGGACAGGGGTATGCCGTTTTGATGACGTGTTATGTGTGCAAATGCACTCAATCGCTTTTTATATAACGAATTTCTGCTCGCACAAACACGTCGCTCGCACGAATCCGCCATTATAACGTTACGCATCGATATGTTCCGCGATAAATGTCATATTTAAACATGCACGGCTTGCAAAAAATACAGCCGGCATGCCGTACACACACCATTTGCACACACACCATTCCAGCGTTGTGTTGGCTTTTTTTGGTTCTGTGTAAGAAGTGAGGGATCTTCTTCATGGTGATATTCCGGTAGCGCTGTATAAAAGGGCCTATAGACAAAAATAACCGTATGGGAAACTAACAAAGCTTCATGTGGTCTGATGTGCTTGAGGCTCCGACAAATGCAAGAAGCTGAAACACGATGCCTGTCTCTACACCTTCATTTAACACATCCATCCGTGTGTGTGTGTGTGTGTGTGTGTGTGTGTGTGTGTCAATCACATACATTACTGAGTCCATGGATACCAATTATCAGAAGGCTCAATTTCCTATTCCGCACAGACATACTAATTTGAGTCTGCTGGGATGTTCCAGTCAACCTGTCTAAATATTGGATAGTTGGAGATCTCGAGGGACCTCATTTTTCTCTGGTGTATTTGCAGTGTCATGTTAAACCATCATCATTAAATACATGTAATCCCCAAGAGCCCTGGGTGGTAATATAGATGAAGTTGACTGTATTCCTGTCATCTCAAGGCACATTCTGAGCACTGAGATAGACCTTTCTCATGGAGGTGCAATAGCAGGGCTGAACATCACACTCATTATGTTAATTATCCTACACTTGTTCTAACCCCTACTATTACACATCTGTGGTAAAGGCCAATTACACCTATTTACTTGCTTAATCATTACAAATTAGGGATGCACAACATAATATATACCAGGGAGGGATGTCAGTTTTGGTTAATGTTGCATAATTAACCCACACCATGGTCCTGTGTCAACACAGCGTCCTCCGCCGTCCCCGTCCCCCGCCTGCTGTGCTTATGGCCGTCTCCACGCTCATAAACGTCTGCTTGCTCATATTTTACCGCTATTGTGGTAACGGCGCGGGGCAATATGTTTGTTCTGCTCTCTCTCTGTGTTTATCGTTCTCTCTCTCTCTCTCTCTCTCTCTCTCTCTCTCTCTCTTTCTCTCTCTCTCTCTCTCTCTTTCTCTCTCTCTCTCTCTCTCTCTTCTCTCTCTCTCTCTCTCTCTCTCCCTCTCGTGCTTTATTCCTCTCCTCAATTCAATTTGGGGAAGTACTATTTATTGGCATGACCGTGTGTGTGGACAGCGCAATGTGATATTATAATAACCCGTGATAATTAGCCCGCGCCACAGATATTCAACAGCACATGCAATCAACATCTAAACAAAAATATTCTAATGATATTTACCCCCCCCCCCTCCTCTCCACTCCCCCCCCCCTCCATTTGTTTCCTCTGGGGGAGGCAGCATCCTAGAAGTAGGAGAAAACAGTTCTACTCTTGTTTAGTGGCAGCTAATTGGTGAACTTCAAAGGCTGGCCGCTACGGAAGGTGTTGTCCTTTGTAGAGCCATGCTGCTGCTGCTGCTGCTATAGCTGCTGCTGCTGCTGCTGCTGCTGCTGCCTGGACTGCCGTAGCGATGCTTCAGCCCAGCCTGGCCGCCGCCTTTGTTAGCTCTGCAGCGTGCAGGCGACGGAGGCTAAGCTAAACTGCCGGCTGCAGAAGTAACCACACACACACACACACACACACACTGATAGACAGACAGACAGATGGACAGAAGCGCGTACATGCACACACATATACATACACACAAGATAGACACACAGAGACAGAAGCATGCACGCCCACAAACACACACACACACACACACACACACACACACACGCACACACACACACACACATGCACACGCACACACGCGCACACACACACACAAACACACATAGCCAGCTGTTCAACCAGACATGAGATGAACTCAGTCTTGTGTGGACACCTCATTTGGAGATAGCCTGTGTGCCTGTACATATGTCTATGTATGTATGTGTGTGTGTGTGTGTAGGTGTGTGTAGGTGTGTGTGAGCGAGTGTGTGCATGCGTGTGTGGTAAGAATAGACTGGAGTAAGAGAGAGTGAGGTCGATGAAACACTCAAACATGCACAAGATGTTATCCATCTGATGCACACCTGCACAGAATCTGCCCAAATGGTTTCTATGAACACGGTCCGATCACAGACAAAACACATGTATACACGTGCTCACGGGCTAACAGGCTAACAGGCTAACAGGCTAACAGGCTAACAGGCTAACAGGCTAACAGGCTAACAGGCTAACAGGCTAACAGGCTAAAGCTATAGGTTACCACAGGCGAGCATCCATTGCTTGTCATCGAATCAAATATCACGGATTATATGATATCGGATATTTAATATGCTATGATATTCCCCTGTTTACCCTCAACATGATTTCAAATCCTGGACCAGTTTGTTGTATTGAATTGAATTGAATTGAATTGAATTGAATTGAATTGAATTGAAATCATTAGCACATGTGATTTTGACATGCTGTTAACTTTATCACATCTGAATTTCCGATTTTCTTTCATGGGTGTTTGTACCAATATTGAATGGAGATGCTCTCTTACAATCCTGTAATTTCAAGTGAAGTAAATTAATGATTCATAAGGAATGGATGAAAAGAAAACACAGTACTAATATGTGTGTATGTGTATCTTTGTCCAAACCATGTCCCTGCAGGAGATCATCACAGCTATCTGAATTCTACTGCTATCCACTTAAGACCTATTCTTACCGGTGTGCAGTTTTTTCCGTGTTGGAAATCCAACATTTATTAGCTCATTCATTAACAAATACCAAATCCTCTGCTCCGTGGTCGTTTCCTTTTTTGAAGTGGAAATGTTGTACTAAATGGTATTAAACTTTCATCCAGAGCAATAAGCTATTTTATTCATTAAAACGTACAGCCTGTGAATTCATTATGCACATAAATGCACAAGGAGGAGAGAATAGAGATGGGGGGGGGGGGGGGGGGGGGGGGGGGGCAGAGGGATGAATAGCGCCAAAGAAAAAAGCGAAAGAACCGAGCCAATGTGTACCCAATAACATGAGGTCCCTAAAGCTACCTGTACTCTCTCTCTCTCTCTCTCTCTCTCTCTCTCCCCCTTTCCTCTGCCCCCTACCATTCTCATTCTTGTTCTCTCTGTCCTTTCACCCCCTCTCTCTCTCTCCTCTCTCTGTGTCTCTCTCTCTCTCCCTCTCTCTATATATATTATCCTTTGCAGAGAGGAGCAGAGCAGGGATTTCACACATGAAGAAGCCCCCCCCCCCCCCCCCTCCCTGCCCAGAGCCATCCCAGCCGGGGCCCGTGGGCCAACTAACCTGGGATAATCATTCCGCAGCGTCTGATCTGACAATCCCGCGACCCATTTTCCCTCCTAAATTAGCGGGATTTCTTGCAAAGTGGGGAATCCATTAGGGAGGGATTGGGGTAAATGGTACATTATGAGCACTGTCAGAAGTGGCCTATTAAATGAGAAATCAGGATGCTATCGACTCCTACATATCCGGGCGAACAATCCCGCGGTTAAGTTAATAATGTGCAATTAATCATAGGTCACTTAGCCCAGTCTCTGGGATCAAACAGCCTGCTGCGCCAGCAAGCGGGTCTAATCTGATGTCCGTCCATCGCACCGACGGGAGAGAGGAGAAGATAGATGGATCGGAAACGGGAGGCGTGGGAATACGTCAGCCGACGTGAGAGTTATACAACGGCGAACTGCCACAGAACAAGGAGATCAGAGGCTTTTAAGGGTGGGGGATAAAAGCCACACGAGACCGTCGTCGAGGTATGATTGTCACCAATTTGAACCTCTAGGTGCAAATTGGTGACATTCTTTGCGATTGGTTACCATGGCAACAGTTTATTTGACGTTTGCAGTCAGCGTACGGTATAGTGGCGGGAACCTACAGCTAGAACAGAGTAGAAACAGGTCAAACCATTTAGTGTTGCGAGTACTTACCAAGTAGCAACCAACGAAACACTACATACAGCTCATTCACACGTTACTGCCTCCTCTGCATTCTAGCTGAGGGCTTTTTAATTAGTAATTAGAGAAATAAGCCAAGGTAGCTTCTACGTGAAATGAAAACGTACCTGTTGACTCCATCGGTGAGCAGCAGAGACCTATATAGAAACCAATTCACTTTAATTAGACTCGGTGGGGAAAAATAGTAGAACGGGAGGCTTATCAAGACAATCACAATCGAACATGTGAGAATAGAAACAAGGAACCAACATAGCGCTGTATGAGTTATTGACTATGACACCACAGCACATACGGCTGAGAAACCCCTCATAATATTCCACATACATGTTATTCACTGATCCAACCATCCATCCATCCCATTCTATCCCAGCAGCAGGCGAGAACCCAGAGCCCACGGCCGCGTCGGGACAGACGCCGAATGTAATGTTTTTGAACGTCTCACGCGTCCGCAATAGACTTCTAGAGGCCTATTCCGAAGCGAGCAAGGGGAAAAATATAGCCGCGTTCCATTCGCCCTCCATTAAAATGGCGCTATAAATATGGTTTTGAGGCGGATAAATTATATGTCCATTAGGAGGATTAGCGCGATGGTGTCCAGGTTTGGTGTCAGCTTTGATGTGTTTTAATCCCAATATCGTGTTGTCATTAGGAAGGGTGATGGCGGTCTTATCCGGTTTATTGTGCCGTAATAATGAAGTGAATTTTATGGCGCTCTGCGTGTGCTGGCCGTGTTGGCGTTTTGCGTGTAGAGGGGGTGTGGGAGAGAGTGACGAGGGAAGGGTTTTCTGAATTAGGCAGCACGCACTATGTCTCCCCTTGCAATTTAGCAGTTACGGGGTTTGGTGTACTATTCTAAGATTTGTTATTATCACAACTTATCAATTAATAGAACCTACTACTAATATCCTCCATTATAGTTCCTCACATTGGGCATCTTTTTGGAAAATAACATGGCATGGCTGCAGCGCTCTGTCTGCCGCTTTGAGTCTTATATAGGCCAGATCCCGGGGGTCCTGCGAGCTCTTTATGCGTCCGTTTGCGCCGCCTGTAGTGCTGAGCAAGCAAGGCGTCTAGCATGGCGGCTAGCAGGGCAGGCTATTGGACGATAGCATGCGATAGCCCGGGCTTATGAACTATTCATGCGGTCTCTTTGCATGCACGTCGCCCACACACTGGAATTTTACAGCGCTATAACGGATGGACGCCTGGAGCAGAGGGGCTTATAGTTTCAACTCTTTTTTCGACCGTATGTTAGATAATACACATGTTTACCAGTGATTTGCGATGGCAGCGTACAATATGTATTCACATGTATTCACTGTTTTCAAACAGTTGCAATTGGACTTGAGTTCAAGATTCAAGATTCAAGATCTCTTCATTGCCATGTGTAACAAGGTCAATGGAATGCTTACTCCCCATTCAATCCCGCAGTATTTTTCTAAACAACTCTAAACAATTAGTAATAGTACCTAGTAAGTACAGTAAAAGGTTTTCTTCTGAACAGTATTCTTATAAACATAAATACTAAAACCACTCTGAACAATGAGTAATATAGTACCTAATAAGTAGGGTAAAAAGTGGCAAGTAAAATAGCAATACTCTGGCTGCACATACATTCCATGAGGTGAGAGGAAGCCAGGGCGATGAGTGGAGACCCATGTTCACGCCAGGAGAACAGGTCAGACTTGCCTGGGCCCCGGTATGAGCTGTTTGGTCTTGGGTCCCATGGCGACCCGGTGCCACTGTGTGGGCTGCTGCTACAAGGATGATTCAAGCGGAAGAAAGACAGGGTTCTGAATACGAATCTCACAGCAGGTGATGGCAGCCGTTGGCCTCATCTGAACTCCGAGGCGAGTTTCCACACTTTCTTTGTGACACATATAAAAGATGCATGATTCAAGAGCTATTATTTGAGTGTAATTCATCAGGAATGGCAATGTCAGCTTTTAGGGAGTGAAATGCGAAATGTGAGAAAATCTGTTTATTCAAGTCGACTGCGCCTGCCTCTGTATGAGCCGATTTAGATTTTAGACCGCTCTTGGTCCGAGAGAGAGAGAGAGAGAGAGAGAGAGAGAGAGAGAGAGAGAGAGAGAGAAACAGACAGATAGAGGAGGAGAGGGGGAGAGAGAGAGCGAGAGAGAGAGAGCAAGATAAATGTGGAAAAGAAACAGAGCAAGAGAGGAAAAATTCACTTCTACACTTGGCTGATCCAGGAAATCCTGCAATCTCGTGGCAGCCAGAAACTGCGGTGATGAGATGAGCCGTGTCTTTCCATCTTTCATCCTCTCTCTCTCTCTCTCTCTCTCTCTCTCTCTCTCTCTCTCTCTCTCTCCTCTCTCTCTCTCTCTCTCTCTCTCTCTCTCTCTTCCCCTTTCACTCCCCTCACCCCCTCACCCCCTGTATAAACCCTCCATTGCCTTCACTGCCTCGCTGTTTCAATGTCTGCTCTTTCCACTTTTGCTCCATGGCTCTGGATCTCTTCCTGACTCATAACGTTCTTATGCTTTCCCCCATTATTTTCACTCGCTGTATAATTGTCCCATAACTTCCCTCGCTACTCAAGTAGCTCATTATTGGTCTGTGCTGGGGTCTCTCTCTCTCTCTCTCTCTCTCTCTCTGTCTATAATCTGACAGAACAATGCTGATACCAGACTCCAATGCCCAGTAGATTCATTCCTCATCTCTGGGTCTGATGCAAGCCAGCTGGCCAGCTAGCCAGTCAACCAACCAGTCAGCCAATATAGATGCACTAATTAGCCAGCCATGCAGCCTGACAGACGGACAGGCAGACAGACAGACAGACAGACAGACAGACTGCACTATGGCAAGTTGATGTCTCCTCCATTCCAGTGACAAGATGTGAATTATCCATAGAAAGTAGAGAGAGTGTGAGTGTGTGTGTGCGTGTGTGTGTGTGTGTGTGTGTGTTCATCGGCATGTTCAATATTCTATGTGGCTCTCTTACAGTAATATGTATGCCCATGCAGAATTCAGTATATGCAGTAGTACTGTGTGTGTCTTGGGTGCGTGCGTGCGTGTGTGTGTGTGTGTGCGTGTGTGTGTGTGTGTGTGCGTGTGTGTATGTGTGTGGACGTGCAGGCGCAGGTGCATCTGAGACCATTGAAGTGACAACTTATCAATGTGCATGTGTGTGTGTGTACCGCATGTCCATGTACATTTCTGTGTGTTTGCTTTGCCTTTGTGTGTGTGTGTGTGTGTGTGTGTGTGCACAAATGCGTGTCAAGCAGATTCTAACAGCCTTGCAGTCTCTGACGCTCTCTCTCATGCCCAGCCAGCGGCGGACCCCCATGGCACCGTGACGCCCACTTGTGTACGCGTTTGCTTTACTATGAAGACGTGAAGAAGATAACGTCCCTCCGCCTTCCTCATCATCAGCATCGGGGGGGGGGTCAAGTACGAATGATCTGGCGCATTAAGATGAAGAGGGTGGGGGGGGGGGGCGTAGCGACCGCCGGCACAATAAGGACATTTCGAGGCACGTCGCTAACAAAGCAATTACAACCTTCTAATGAAGCCCTAATTGTGGTCCATTATGTTCGACGGCGAGTCTATTTGCGTCGTTCTTTGTTCTTCGTCGCCGTCGCCACCGTGAATGCCGCCGGCCCGCTAACCTCTGACTACGTTTACAGTGATGGATCGCACACACCACATACACACACACACCACACAAACACACACACACACACACACACACACACATACAAACAAAAACACACACACACATACAACACAACACACACACACACACACCACACACACACACAGACACATACACACACACACACACACATATACACACACACACACACCAACACACACACACACACACACACACAGAACACACACGACTAAAATACAGACAGTGGAGACCCAATAAAATAAGGAGAGAAAGGGAGGTAAATAGAAGTTGACAAAAGGTGAGTGTCTATAGAGGCAGCGTTCTCTCTCTCCCTCTCTCTTCCAATATCATATTGGGGTTTCTCAGCAGGGCGCCACAGCAGGAGACACAGTCACCAAGCAGCAGAGAAGAAGAGAAAGACTCTAGAGAGAGAGGTCAATATAGAGGTCAATATCAACAGGGAAGAAGAAGAACTCTTGTGTGTGTGTGTGTGTGCAGGCTGTTTAGTCCATCTAAAATATACAAGTTGTAATGTGAGCATGGCAGTTTCATGTGCCACCTCCTGATAACTAACTTGATCTTCATCACAAAATGTAATGTGTCTGCCAAATGTAATGTATTTAAACTCTTTTAAAAGTCTTTAAATGATTTTAAGTAGAAAAACAAACAAAAAATTATGTTTGGTAAATGATAAAATGATAAAATACATTCATAACAAATTCATCTTGCTTTTCGTAGATTCAGCAATACCTAGAAGCTGGGCTAAATTGCTTGCAGTCGATGGTGGATTGAAAATATGTTAAACACAGCGTTTTCGGCCAATTCTATTGATATGTTCACAGGTCATTAAATCCCTGTGCTGCCGAGAGGAAATTCTGTGAAAATCTCACAACATAATGCCAGCGGTTAGTGATTGAGTCAGACTAAAATTGTGTTACAGACTAGGCCTACGTACAAATGTTTTACCATGCAGTACTTATTCTTTTTTTGACACTCTTCTAATGGGCCGTTTATTTTATTGAGGATGATAGTGACATTCATTTTAACTGACAAAATATGCAAAGAATGGAACTTGATTAATTTTCCCTGCATATTTGTCAGATAAATATAATCACATAATACTCTTAGAGGAGATCAGAGGGTGACAGTGTTCATGAATTGAATGCTTGATGAATTGAATTGAGTGCCTTCGTCAATATTAATTCAACGGTACATCGATATTAATTCAACGGTACAGTATCTATGTTTTAAATAGCAACTATTCTTATTAGAATATGTAATTTGAATACGTAAACTAAGCAGTATATTTTTATTGATACAAGCATAGTTTAACAATCCATGATCAAATTAATGTTCATTTCTGATTTTCTGCTGTCATGAAAAAGATGACATTATCGTGATCCTTATGAAGGATTTCTATTCATTAGACACAAACTCCTTCAATTTGCATATTAAGGCCTGCCCTGCATCAAAACCTTCTTAATGGTGGTTCCACATCAGTTCACAAGATATTATCTCCTCAGGATTGTTAGGAAAGGGAGAAGGGGGATTTTAAAGACGGTGATGGAGAGAGTAGGAGAGGAGAGTTAATTTGTTAAGTCATTTGTTTTTGGAAGTTGTTGATGTAATCGATGAGTTTAACAACTCATTCTCCTCACCACTCATCTATTAAAGAATAACAGGAACAATGGCAATACAAAGAAACCTAGGACACGCATATTCAGTTTGGACAGTGTGAGACTGTGAGGAAAGATTATTGGTTGAAAGTGAAGCTAAGCCGTTGCCAAACGTTGCAGTCAAGACCCCAGAGGAATTCAGTCCAACACACCAGATATTGCATTTACACCACTTACTACACATTGAGCAATGAGTCACTTTGTCCCATTGTTCGGGTCAACAAAGCTTTTTCCTGTTCGCATTAAATGCAGCAATGAAAAAAGAAGAAAAGGCCACCATCATCCTGAACTCTGTCTCTGAGGGCTGGCAGTGGGGGGCAAAGGTCACGTTGGAGGGATTCAGCCTTGGACCACTCAACTGACGTCAGGCCTGGCAGCAAGCCTGACCAATCAGCTTCCACCTCCCTCACTCATTAAAACACAGATAAAGGATTCAAGCAAAATGATACAGTAGACAACAGATCATTGGCATTGGGGTAGTTGTTCTAGAAATACTAAGTTAATCGCTGCTTTCACTGTCAGTTGCAAATGATCAAAATATTCGTATATTATTGGTGTCTATATAGCCTACTGTAAATGGGAGTGTACATTCAAATTGCATGGCACGTTTATCCCACTTATATATAATCCATTCTACTCCACTATCACAGTAAATTAGCATGCAAGTGTAAATTACCATCATTTATACACAATAATTAGCGTCCTGTACAACAACGTTACTACAACCTACCCCCTCATCAACATCCAACCTACCTGTGGCAACTCTGGAATTACCAGCACAATAAACGTTGAAACAATACTCTGACGTACGTAACACTTAGTCACAATGACAGGGGAACAACATATTGGTACGTATTTCCTCTGTCAGCGTGACTAAGTATCGGATACGTTTTGAAGTTTGAAGGCCTAATTTCCCTCTGGTGTAATTAAAGTGTAAAACATGTATGGCTAATCCAGTCCTCAGGGTGTCAATCACGGTGATGGAAATAATACAAACTGTATGATTGTAATAAAAACACTTCCCGATATACTGGTGCCGACTGGAAAAAGTATTTCTTCAGTTTTCATAAAAAAAACGGTTTAATTCCAAACTAATTAAAAAAATTAAAGATTAAATGTAATTGAGCATTATCA
>PIJE02000933.1:154381-166881 GCA_002895965.2 Coryphaenoides rupestris | reverse complement strand
GGTGGCGTCTGGAAAAGGTCGACTCACGGCCCAAATGAACTGGCCAGAACACAATTATGTGGTGGCAGAGGAGGAGGAGGGAGAGGAGGAGAGAGGAGGAGAGGAGGAGAGGAGGAGAGAGGAGAGAGGAGAGGAGAGGAGAGGAGAGGAGAGGAGAGGAGAGGAGAGGAGAGGAGAGGAGAGGAGAGATGAGAGAGGAGGGAGGAGAGAGGAGAGAAGAGAGAAGAGAGAAGAGAGAGGAGAGAGGAGAGGAGAGAGGAGGAGAGGAGAGAGGAGAGGGGTGGAGATGGGGAGGAGATGGGGTTGCAGGTGCGAGGGGGTGTGACCATGAACCACGTCACCACGGAGGATGGAAAGGTGTGACGTTGATGAAAGGGTGAGCGTGTACGCCGTCTGTGGGTGGGTGGTGCGCGTGTGCGTGTGTGTGTGTGTGTGTGTGTGTGTGTGTGTGTGTGTGTGTGTGTGGTGTGTGTGTGTGTGTGTGGTGGAACAGACAGAGTGGAGCGAGGGTGAATGAACACGATTCTCATGATCCTTGGGAAAATCGTGCGGTGAGAAAATAAAAGATATAAAGAAACATATGTAAAATAAGGGGACGGTATAAGACGCAGGCGTGATGACGTGGCCGTGTGGGGGAGAGAGGTCCGCCCAACGGCACGGAGACGGGTGACAGATGGGCCCCAGAAGGACATCTTTACATAAACGACAATCATGTGAATACACACACACACACACACACACTGCGCTCTAATGACATTAAATCATAAACAGCCCTACCTATTAGTGTTAATTCAATCTCTCCCAAACAAACGCACACACACACGCACACACACCAACCTATACACACACACACACACACACACACACACACACACACCAACCTATACACACACACACACACACACACACACACAAACACACACACAACCAACCTATAGGCACGCACACACACACACACACACACACACACGCACACACACACGCGGACCATTAAAGTGCCTATTCTCAATATAATATACATCATTACCATTAGGAGCGTCATAATTATGAGTAGCTCGATCAGTGTCATTATTAACGACGCTGACGGTTAATAGGCAGCCTGCTAGCACGGCGGCTAGTTAGTCTAGCTAATTACGGGCCCGTCCGCGTGCCCGCCAGCTCCCGCACAGTGGTCTGCAGCCGGCGGGGTCAGGAGCCTTCTCATCTTGATCGCGGCGGGGGTCTCTCTCTTCACGCCATTCCACCACTCATAATCTCCCCTTAATCTCGCCGGCCGGCGCCGGAGAGTTAATTTACGCGCCCAATTATTTAGCACGTGTTTGCGCTGGTGAAACCCCCCAGCAGTGCATTACGGCTGACAGCTAATCCAATTAGCCTGGATGTGTCGGCCGTGCTCGGCGTGGGGAAGGGGCAGGTAGACACACACATGCACGCGTGCACACACACGTGCGCACACGCATGTGGGGCTGGAGGACGGCGCACCCCGCTGGGGGAGAGAGCGCATTAGGGGGACCCCCTCCCCGTGCCGGAAGCCCCTTTATCATGCGGTGGAGACGCATGGATGGCTGGGAGTCGGCGTGTTGACGAAAGCAAAGACACACACACACCCACACCCACACACACACACACACACACTCTCTCTCTCTCTCTCTTGCTGTTTGTTTCTGTAATTGTTTGTGAGCATGTGTGCATACATGTGTGTGTGGGCATGTGTACGTGGCTGAGGCTGGCTGGGTGTGTGTGAGGACCTCCAGGGGCAGCCCAATTTTACAGTCCACAGATCTAAGAGGCCCCTAAAAACCCACCATTGCCTTGTCCTGCTCCCCACTCATACACAAACACACACACACACACACACGCACGCACGCACACACACACACACACACACACACACACACTTGCAGCAGCTGAAGTAGTAAATCACAATGATTCCCTCCATATACTTCTATATCATAGAAATAACAAGACAATGATGTCCAGCAAGCTAATTCTTTTTAATCACATTTTTCTGACACCTCAGTATGTCCTTACATTAAAACGGCTCACCTCTGGCGACCCACGATGTCGCCTCCTATTTAATACATAAGCGTCTGTCATTCATCCAGTTCAAATCTATTCACACTTGTTTGAAGGCAGATTTGCATATCGGATCGTACAGTTAATAGAAAAGAAACGATATTCATGAATCCGTTTTTGTCTGGGAGTGTCACAATATCCTAACGTGATCACTGCATTCACTGTTGTGTGTTTGTATAACAACTTCCGTTCATTTAGAAAGAAAACAAACACAAAGGCCGTCGACGCCTTTGTGACACCAATTATAACGCGCAATTAGGGAATGCCTCACATCTTCCAGGGCGCAGTGAAACGGCACGCTGTGTGGCATTAGCGTGGCACAAAAAAGCTCTGGTTTTTTTTTCCGTCTCACAGCATCATAACCCTTCTGCCTAAAACACCATCATTTCCCCGCATTTCCTTTCTTTGACGGGCACATTTCGCTTCTAACTTTGTTTTGAAGGGACCTGTTTCATTCAGCAAGAGACGGAGACAGATTGGTTGTTATCTCAGAAACTTTCCGTGCATAATTATCATTTCTAACAGCTCTCCCTGAGCACAGTGTCTTTCTGAGAAGTTCAGCCGCCATTATTCCAAACATTCCAAACATAACATTGCGCTTTGTGACTGGTGGTGGTGGTGGTGGTGGTGGTGGGCTTCCGAGGCAGTGCTGCGGGGGGGCTGCAGACGCGCACACTGAAATGTCAGCGTGTGCAACAAGCACTCCCCTGCGAACAACACCCAAATTATCCCCGCGGAGAAACAGATTAACGTCCCCTCCTGGAATGCCGAGACCGAGACCGAGACCGGAGCGCCGAGACCGGAGACTGAGACGCAGATAGAGAGGGAGCGAGCGTTAAATGAAATTACATATTCGGAGGAAAATAACACGAAAAAATGAAAATGACACAACAAAAAACAACAACTACAAAATGAGTTGCCGGAAACAACATTCCTTATTCCTTCATTTTGACATCGTGAGTTTGACATTATGTCCGCAAAAAAAACGGATACATAATAAAACCCTCAAATTACTAAGTGAACGACTAAACACAAGCAAACAGGCAACAAGAGAATCATACTCCAATCTGAGGAGCGTAGTTTAGTGAACTATCGGAGTGCATCTCATTAGCATAATGTCCCATTTACAGAAGGTCGCTTTAATCAGAGTCCCTTGAAGAGCACCCGGTTGACTCAGGGGCCATCTTGGTAAAACTAACAAGCGGTACCGTTGTCACTTACAAGACACAATTACCGCTTATCTCTTTGGAAAGGCCACGTATATATATGGAGAAATATGTTCTCCACTGACATTTATGTCCACTGATTGATTCCTCTCAGTGTTGGCCTACCCCATCCAGCTCTCAAAACTAGACGGACACAGGGAATCATTTGACATGTGTTTGCGTTAAAAGCACAGACCTGAAGGCATGGTTGGCTGATGTGGTGTAATATCTTGGGTAATGTTACATTTAAAAGTAACTTACTAACTTACAAAAAAGTAACTCCTTTTGTGTTACTGTAACCCTGCACACGTTTCAAACCACAGAATCCACCACGTCATTCTTTTGAGACTCCGCCACAGAAGCAATATGCTGCTATAAATGTTACTTTCAGTTTTCATGTTGGGATGTTCCAAGCGACTAAAGTTGACAAACAATCTTTATTTAAGCTTTATTTTGGACTATTTCATTTAAAAAAACCGTTGTTGAAATACATATAAACATGACAGCACAGAAAGCGTGACAATGCAGCAGGGATATTAACAGTAACAGATTGCTAAATACTTGACTGCTAAATACTTGAATCGCAAAACGAACACGTTACGCGTTACGACAAACAAGTCATCCGCGTACTCTTAACGCCCAACGCGCCCAGTTTTCCCTCCGCCGTCAGTCTTACGTATTTAACCATTCCAACTGGTAAAATGTCTTCTACAGGGCCACCATAACAGCACGACGTGGCCATTATGATAGCTTCCCGCTGTCTCGGGGGGCCACGTGGAGAGCACATGAAGATATGCGTGGTGGAGGACATTTAAACCACTCTCAACAACACCACCACCACCGCCCCCCCCCCTCCCGCCGCCTCCACCCACCACACCCCTGCCATTGTTTGTGAAAAACCAGCAACTCCGAGTGGGGTGGCACGGTTCCTGACCACCGCCATGAGCAATTCAAAAATGCATTAGTGATTCAAGGCAAT
Source organism: Coryphaenoides rupestris (assembly GCA_002895965.2). Classification (NCBI taxonomy): domain Eukaryota; kingdom Metazoa; phylum Chordata; class Actinopteri; order Gadiformes; family Macrouridae; genus Coryphaenoides; species Coryphaenoides rupestris. The sequence goes on along the minus strand of PIJE02000933.1, from coordinate 162,621 downwards.
CGCATTTTCCAACAGCCACTTAAGAGCACAACAGAATACATCAGCCGGTGCGGTTGACATTTCACTCAAAAATGAGTCACTAGCAAAAGAAAAGGGCTGTGAAAATGGGGGGAAAAAAAGAGTTTCTCTTTATACATAATGAAGGCTGCGTGTGTCATTTTAAAAGCCATTCATACGCCCGCTCGCCGCGCCGCCGAAGTGCCAAGCAGTCACTTTCATTAGCAATCATGTACTCCTGTGGCAGGACGTGTGTCGGAGCCGGCCAGAGTAATACCGAGCCGGCGAAACGTTCCTCCCGCAGAGCCGGAAAAATGACCGACAAACGGATGGCTTCGCCCACAAGTCACCCAGAAGTCAGCAGCGGCAGTGATGAGGTGCAGGGACGCAGCAATCACACAAACAAACACACAAACAAACACACAAACAAACACACCAAACACAAAAAAAAAAACCAGTACTGACAAATAGACAAAAAACACGAGACAAATAAATCCACACGGAAGGCAGCATCAGTTAAGTTAACTACGGAGTCATTGAACCAGAGACGGAACGTGCCGAAACATAGATCTTTCCAGCTTAAAGCCGGGGACGTGCTGCACGATTTTGCTTTTTGTTAAATCCGAAACGATTACGGAAGGAATGAGCAACTGACACGCGGCGATTTCTCAACTGTGCCCACCGCACACGCAGACAGAACAACTGTAGCCTTTAAGGAACACTAATCCGCGGATGGAAAGCGTTGTATTCTCTCCTCACCGGAGTTTTGACACCACAACACAGTAATCAAACAAAGGCAGCTCGTCCTCACTGTGGGTATGTGTGCAATGATCCACAAAGGGAAGGAAAGGAAAGGAAAGGAAAGGAATCGTAAAAGACGGAAGCAAAGAATAAGGTTCCTGACCTCCGTCTGCAAAGTCTACACGTGCTCACTTCATGTTGTTGCTGTTGACTTATTGCCGCCATTGTGCACGTTGTTGTTGTTATTGTTGTTGTTGTTGTTTTGGTGTCGGTTGCACGTTGCTAATGTTTTAGCCACTGCTCCTCTGTACTGTAACTGATGTGTTCACCTGTTACTTATATTGTATTATGTATTTTTGACAATGGCTAGGGAACTCAAAGTCAAAGGAGGCAGGCAGTGGATTTTCACTGCACACGGTCAGAACCATTCCTCTCTCTCTCTCTCTCTCTCCTCCCTACACACACACACACACACACACTCACCTGCATAATGCTTCTGTATGCGGGCATACACACACTCCCACCCACGTCTCAGACACAGGAGGCTTGTCTTGAGCCGTAGCTGCTCTGTTGCTACGGAACAAATGGTTAGTTTGAGGTCTACCGTTCCATGCCCTGGCTTTGGTCATAAGCTCACACACACACACACACCGCGCGCACCACACACCCACACACACACACACACACACACATGCATACATATATATACATACTCATATATATACAGTATATATATATATATCCACGAGATGTAACTCCATTTCACACAGACATAAACACATACGCACACACACACTACAAACACATGCACGTGCGCACACGCAGACACACACACACACACACACACACACACACACACACACGACTTGTTTTTGATACTTGTGAATACAGACTTGCCTGTAATTTTCCTCGAAAAAATAAAACACACACACACACACACACACGCACACACGGTTTTCTTTGAGCGTGTGTGCGTGCCTCTGTGAGTGGGTGTGGTGTGGTCTACCCCCACAATACAATACAACCACCGCCTCCTCCACCAATACACACCCACAGCCACCCCTCCTCTTCCTATAAACCATGCCCACCCCTCTGCCCCCCCGCCCCCGTCTCCTGTTTGCTTTAGCCCTCTCTGTGGGACGCTGGCCGCTGTGCTGCGGGGTCATTGTGATGAATTGTAGGGGAAGTCCTGCTAATAAATCAGCGCTGGTGATGAAGAAAGACCTTAAATAGGATATTAAGATTTATATCAAGAGGGGGAGGGGGGAAGAAAGACCTTAAATAGGATATTAAGATTTATATCAAGAGGGGGAGGGGGGAGGGCGGAGGGGGAGGCGCCATGCTGACATGTACACAATCCCCCCTCACGTCTCCCCACTGCCGCCCTCCCTCTCTTCCTCTCTCCCCCTCTCCCTCCCTCTCTTCCTCACTCCCCCTCTCCCTCCCTCTCTTCCTCTCTCCCCCCCTTCCCTCCCCCTCTCCTCCCTCTCTTCTTCTCTCTCTCTCTCTATCCTTCTCTCTCTCCTCCCTCTCTCCTCTCTCTCCCTCCTCTCCTTCCTCTCTCCTCCCTCTCTCTCTCTCTCTCTTCTACTCTCCCTCTCTCTCCCTCTCTCCTTCTCTCTTCCTCCCTCTGTCTAGAGACAGAGACAGAGAGACAGAGACAGAGACAGAGAGAGAGAGACTGCGAGAGACAGAAAGAGAGAGACAGAGAGACAGAGAGACAGAGAGAGAGAGACAGAGAGACAGAGAGACAGAGAGAGAGAGACAGAGGGACAGAGAGACACAGAGAGACCCAAAACCCACTAGACTCACCAATCACACTAAAGGAACTACAAGACAAAATAAAATCACTGGAAACCAAGAAGGCCTGTGGTGTCGACGGGATCCTAAATGAAATGATAAAATTCACAGACCTCAAATTCCAATTGGCTATATTAAAACTCTTTAATGTTGTCCTTAGCTCGGGGATCTTCCCCAATATTTGGAACCAAGGTCTGATAACACCGCTCCACAAAAGTGGAGACAAATTTGACCCCAACAATTACCGCGGGATCTGCGTTAACAGTAACCTTGGGAAAATCCTCTGTATGATCATCAACCACAGACTCCTACATTTCGTCACTGAAAATAATGTCCTAAACAAATCCAAATTGGCTTCTTGACCAAAATCACGAGGATGTGAGACCCTCGCTAGTCAGTGGTCCCCAAACTAAGGCCCGCGGGCCTGATACGGCCCGCCTCCACATTTGGCCCGGCCCCCTGAACAATACCAGAGACGCATTATGATTTTTTTTTTTTTTCTTCTTCAGTCTGGCCACGCGAATCCTAGAGCAGTGGTGTAGTCCAGGGTATACGCGGGTATACGGCGTATACCCACTTCTAAATTCCCCCAGATGCGCACCATTCAGTAGCAGTAGTGGACGCGCGACGGGTGCTGAAAGCGCGGGCCAGGCCATTGGTAGATGTTGCGTCAAATACAAATGTTTTATTTCTATGAAGAACATGCAGCAATTCTGTTGAAATTCTCATGAAGAAAAAAAACAACTATCTTCGTTACATTCTGTAGCGGCCAGGAGGGGGCGGGGCCACCGATCATGGCTGCGCAGATGATGCGTATGACACGCCTCGTGCTGTTGAGGGCCTCGAGATGCCACTGCCCCCCCCCCCCCCCCCCCCCCCCCCCCCCCCCCGGCCAGGCCATTGGTAGATGAGGATCGCAGCGTCTAGCACCCCCCCCCCCCCCCCCTCGGCCAGGCCATTGGTAGATGAGGATCACAGCGTCTAGCACCCCCCCCCCCCTGTTACGGCCCCCATCAGAGAAGGGAAAAGCTATGTGGCCCTCACAGGAAAAAGTTTGGGGACCCCTGTCCTAAACAAATCCCAAATTGGCTTTCTACCGAATTATCGCACAACGGACCATATTTTCACCCTCAGCACCCTAATAGACAACCAAATAAACAAAAACAAAAGTAAATTATTCTCTTGTTTTGTTGACTTCAAAAAAGCTTTTGATTCTATTTGGCACGATGGTCTGCTGTACAAACTATTGGAAAGCGGTGTTGGAGGAAAAACCATCATAAAGTCAATGTACACCAACAACAAATGTGCTGTTAAGATTGGCAAACAACACACAGACTTCTTCCCCCAAAACCAGGGGGTTAGACAGGGATGCAGCCTGAGCCCAACCCTCTTCAACATATACATCAATGAATTGGTGAAATCTCTAGAACAATCTGAGGCACCTGGCATCTCCCTAGGAGACACACAAGTCAAACACCTCCTGTTCACAGATGATCTGGTGCTGCTGTCTCCAACCAAAGAAGGACTACAACAGCACCTTGATCTACTACACAAATTCTCCCAGACCTGGGCCCTGACAGTAAATCTAACCAAGACAAAAATAATGCTTTTCCAAAAAAGACCCAGCCTCCAGCAACACAAATATAAATTCTTTCTCGATACAACTCCCTTAGAGCATACAAAGAATTATACCTACCTTGGCCTAAACATTAGCAACACAGGTAACTTCAACAAAGCTGTAAACGACCTGAGAGACAAGGCAAGAAGGGCTTTTTATGCCATAAAAAGAAACATCAACTTAGACATCCCAATAAAAATATGGCTCAAAATACTAGACTCAGTTATCGAACCCATTTCCCTTTACGGTTGCGAGATCTGGGGTCCACTTGCAAACCAAGATTTTACTAAATGGGACAAACATCAAATTGAAACGCTGCATGCAGAGTTCTGCAAATCCATTCTTCGCACCCAACGGAAAACACCCAACAATGCATGCAGAGCAGAATTAGGACGATACCCACTAATAATAAAAATTCAAAAGAGGGCATTCAAATTTCATAACCACCTAAAAGACAGTGACCCGACACGCTCCATAACAAAGCCGTAGGAGCAAAGAATAAGGTTCCTGACCTCCGTCTGCAAAGTCTACACATTGCTCACTTTCCATGTGTTTGCTGTTGGACCTTACTCTGCCGCCATTGGTGCACGTGTTTTGTTATTGTTGTTGTTGTTTGGTGTCGGTTGCACGGTTGCTAATGTTTTTAGCCACTGCTCCTCTGTACTGCTAACTCGAGTGTGTTCACCTGTACTTATATGTGTTATGTATTTTTGACAAATGGCAGCTAGGGAACTCAATGCTCAAAGGAGGCAGGCCAGTGGATTTTCCACTGCACAACGGGTTCCAGAACCATTCCTCTCCTCTCCTCTCTCTCTCTCCCCTCACACACACACACACACACACACTCACCTGCATAATGCTTCTGTATGCGGGCATACACACACTCCCACCCACGTCTCAGACACAGGAGGCTTGTCTTGAGCCGTAGCTGCTCTGTTGCTACGGAACAAATGGTTAGTTTGAGGTCTACCGTTCCATGCCCTGGCTTTGGTCATAAGCTCACACACACACACACACGCGCGCACACACACACCCACACACACACACACACACACACATGCATACATATATATACATACTCATATATATACAGTATAATATATATATATATATAATATATCCACGAGATGTAACTCCATTTCACACAGACATAAACACATACGCACACACACACACTACAAACACATGCACGTGCGCACACGCAGACACACACACACACACACACACACACACACACACACACACACACACACACACACACACACAACACACATAGGCTCGATGGGAGATGTGGGCCCGGCATGGAGTCTCACCAGACGCATACCCAAGAAACAGACAGGGGAGGTTTCGTGCACGTGAGTGTGTGTGTGTGTGTGTGGTGTGTGTGCTTCCGTGCTTTGATCCTGATTAGAAGAGCGGGCTGCGACTAAACGAGAGATCATTGCCTGCGGACGATCGAGATGCTTGATCGTCCAGAGAGCACCCAGAGAGAGAGAGAGAGGGGGGGGGGCCTAGACAGGAAGGAAGCGGCTAAATCAACCCGATATGTGGAGCCAGGAAGGACTCAAATCCCAATCCACGTTTTGCATCAAGCACGTCCTGCTGACCCACACACACACACACAGACTAGACTGATGATTAGACTGACTAGAGTGACGACACAGTAGGAGGTTGGGTACGGACGGAGCGGCAGGACCCGACACGAGGCCGACGAGAACGATTCTGATTTATTCCTCATGAAGCCAATGGGTGATCCTGTGTTGATTGATTAAAGACTATTTCGCGTCACCCCGACTGCCGTCTCTCCTCCGGTCAAGAACGTCGACGAAGCCACGGGAACGTTGCGTTGTGGCACAAACACTGCTACGGCGTCCTCCTGTCAACGTTTCTGGTTCCCGACAACGTGAAAGTCCTTTCCCGCAGTGTGAGACCGCCGACGACGAGACTTGCTAATTGGCTAAACAGGCAGAGGAACGACCTGTGTGTGAAGTCGGTTGGCGTGGAAAAAAAACGAGTGAAAAAAAGAACCTGTATGTGTCTGACCTATGATACACCCACGCTAAGAGAAGCAATACCAGTATTTTCTTTGTTTAAACAACCTCAAAGAGCGACTTCAACCGCTAATTGGAGGGCATCCATTTCATGATGGCTAATGTGGGTGTGTGTACAGCATGTGTGCCAAAATTATTGGTGTGTGTGTGTGTGTGTGTTGTGCGCATGTGTCTGTGCGTGTTTAGACCGCTGCTGGCAGCTGCAGAGTCTTTGGCGCTGGTCGCTAGCCCTTTAGCTGCATGCTACATGATAATACACATGAGTGGATGCGAGAGACCTCGCTTCTAATGAGGAGCTAAGCAGCATGAACACACAACCAATCAAATGGGTTCGAAGCGCTCCAAAAGTTAATTTCACAAATGTAATCAAATAAATAAATAAATGAATGGATTCAATAAACGGACGGTGAATGCATTCAGATATTTGAACTATTTCTCTTTGCCGTGTGTGTGTGTGTGTGTGTGTGTGTGTGTGTGTGTGTGCACGTGTTTGTGCGTGTGCGTGCGTGTGTGAGTGTGGGTTTTTTCGTTGTGTCTGATTTTGTATGCAAGGCAGTCTTCATCCACTAGCGTTCCTTTTAATCCATATCATTCACAGGTCATTTTCCCCTCCGAATGATTAAAGCTAAATGCTGTTTCCACGGATCTGACACGCAGCGTTAGCTCACAGCCAAAATCTTTCAGGCAGATGCAAGTCAAACAGAATCACCCTGTGTGTCCTATCGACATTCGTAACGTTTTCCCTCTGGCAGCGCGCTTTTGTCCAAACTGCATGTCACCTGCTCCAGCCAATGGGGCGCTTCCTCTTTAAAATCATCCCATTTTGACCCGGTAACCGGCGACAACACGCGGCGGTCCCTCCAAGGACGTCGCCGCGTTAAATAGAATTCCTCTCCCCGAGACGGCGGGGAGAGTGTGTGCGACTCAGCTGTGCGGCGTCTTCCGGCACATCTTCAACCTTAGCCTGAGCACGACGATCGTTCCTGTCCTGTGGAAAACATCATGCCTGGTTCCTGTCCCCAAGAAGAGACACGCAAGCAGCCACAGTGACTACAGACCTGTGGCCTTGACCTCACATGTGATTGTGTGTGTTGCTGGAGAGGCTAGTCCTGAAGCACATCTATGCACTAGTACCATCACTGGACCCTCTGCAGTTCGCCTACCAGCCCCGCATCGGAGTGGAAGACGCCATCATCTACCTGCTGCACAGGGCTTATTCTCACCTGGAGGAGGCAGGCAGCGTTGTGAGAGTCACATTCTTCGACTTCTCAAGCGCTTTCAACACCATTAAGCCTGCCCTGCTTGGGACTAAGGTACTGGACATGCAGGTGGACGCTCCACTAGTGGCCTGGATTACTAACTACCTCACTGGTCGGCCACAGTATGTGAGGCTGCAGAGCAACATGTCGGACACTATAGTGAGCAACACGGGAGCACCTCAGGGGACAGTCCTGTCTCCCTTCCTGTTCACACTCTACACCTCAGACTTCAGATACAGCTCACAGTCCTGCCACCTGCAGAAGTTTTCGGACGACTCTGCCATTGTGGGCTGTATCAGAAAGGGGCAGGAGTCTGAGTACAGGAGTGTGGTGGACAGTTTCGTGGAGTGGTGTGGACTAAATCACCTGCAACTCAACATCTCTAAGACTAAGGAGTTGGTGGTGGATTTCAGGAAGCAACCGACTCACCCAAAACCGGTCAGCATCAGGGGGACCGAGGTGGACATTGTCGAGGAATATAAGTACCTGGGTGTTCACATCGACAATAAATGGACTGGACTAAAAACACAGAGGCCCTGTATAAGAAAGGTCAGAGTCGCCTGTATTTCCTACGGAGACTCAGATCTTTCAACGTCTGCGGGACCATGCTGCAGATGTTCTATCACTCTGTGGTGGCCAGCGTCATCTTCTACGCTGTTGTGTTCTGGGGCAGCAGGGTGAAGGCAGCCGACGCCAACAGACTCAATAAGCTCATCAGGAAAGCAGGTTCTGTCCTGGGAGTGGAATTGGAGTCTTTGGTAGAGGTCTTGGAGA
>PIJE02000933.1:144381-146881 GCA_002895965.2 Coryphaenoides rupestris | reverse complement strand
TAGACGCCACCAACCGGGAGAAGTCCTCCTCAGAGAAGCCATTTCACTCTGTCTCCGCTCATGTGTTTCATGCATTTCCACCATCACGTCTCCAAATGTTGCTCCATTATAATGTTTGCATGTTTAGTTTCTAAGTGAAGACTAAGTGACATTATAGATATAATGGTGATGAATGACATATTAGTTCATCAGAGTGTGTTCATGTGTGCAGAAAATTGTTCTGCGGGTGAATTTGATGAACGACACGTTCAGGAGTTAATTTAGGTTAATAATATCAGTGAGCAGTGATCTTAAGCAAATCAGGCACTGGAGCCAAAGATACTCTGGTACAGCAGTCCATGTAGCATGCTAAGCTAGCTCAGATGCTAGCTCTGTGCTAGCGCTAGTGCTAGAGTTCGCAGTGGGGCAGCACAACAATGGATGAACAGCTAATTCACGGATAACATCTGGTTCAAGACAAGCTTCATAGAGACGTCCACACATTAATATCAACCCGTCAAGTGAAATCCCCTCGCCCACTTCGCCATGGCGACCAGACGACCAGACGGGCCTGGCGGAGGCGTGTGTGGGGCCACCTGGCCGGTGCCAGCGGTGATGTATGGCAGCGTGTTGGCAGTGGCTCTCTGCACAGCGGCACAGGGGGCGCGGCGGGGGTGCCAGGAGTCTCGGAGCTGAAACAAAAGGCACTTGACTCCACAGCACTGCCGTCAACATCTTTGTTGAGCTGCGGGCGTGACGGGGAGGGCGAGACCCTGTGACATGCACACACACACACACGCACACACACACACACACACGCATATGCAAACACACACACGCACATGTATGCAAACATGCACACACACACACACACATACATTGATGCACATGCCCACACACACACACACACACACACATACACACACATGCACATGTATGCCCACACACACACACACACACACACACACACACACAGAAAGTGTAAATCTTGGGGCCCCGGCGATCCCCAGCTGAAGGCTTTGGGTTGTCAGAGCGTCTGGCCCCCAGATAGCGTGGAGGAGGAGCCCCCCCCGGCTGCTGGCTGCTCCTCGTTAACGTGTTAATTAGTCCTCCCGTACGGTAATTAGGGTCAGCCGGGCCGGGGATCGGAGCACAGGGGCCACCGAACCCAGCATGGCAGGCAGGGTGGAGCGGGGCCTAGCACAGGCACACATGTAGCCATAGGCAGATAAGTAGAGCCACAGTGGGCTAAGCAGGGCAGCTCTGGAATCTACCGGAAGGAACACAGGACAACACAATAGAACCGAAGGAAGGGGGGAACAGCATGACATGGAGTTGAATGAAACATGACTAAAGTTCAATGTTATGCACCGATTTCAAAAAATCACATTCCCCGTTTGCAAAAGCTACGGCAATAAAGCCATTTCTGATTCTAGTTCTGACTAATAAATAGATATAATGGATCGTATAGCCGATCGAAGAACCACAAAAGAATAGAATAGACCTGAAGCCAAAAGTCCCAGGGATTAACGCATGCGGACAGTGTTCTTGATTTCATCAAGTCTGCATGAGACTATATATGATTATTGTATAAACTAATATGGAGAGTGCGTTTAGTCAATGGGAGGCCGACTCGAGGAAGAGAATGCCTTGGACAAAAGCAGAGAATATTATTGTATTCAGAACAGTCTGAAGTGAATGCGCCCACAGAGATGGAATCCCATATAGTGAGAACTAACAAGCACGTCACATCATTGAGGGATTCTGATGGGTAGGCACTCGACACGAATCAGAAGAAGTCTCAAGCACCACATGATGAACTACTTTTCGTGTAGTATTAACTCAGAAAACTTGTGTTAGGAAAGGCTCACAAAATCCGCCTAGCATCATGACTCCTCCATATCAGGTAGTCACACAAAAGACGCTTCGCAAATCGAGACATGAAGTTTGAATTGCAAGCGGACAGTCACAGGCGGATGCAGTCCCTAGGTCAGAAAGAAAGAGTAATTGAGAGTTGCGAGAGAGCCTACGCGTGGTGAGTGGGTGGTTATGTGTCAGCACTGTTGTGGTAGTGAGGAGAAAGGAGAGATGACAGAGTGTAGATGCCGCATTGATGTGGAGTTTTTGTGGAGTCATTAGGATATGAGGAGATTAGAGTAGCGCTTGGGATAGTGTGAGGTGGGAGGTGTGGAGTGTACGTACTGGTGTGTGTGCGCTTGGTGGTTACGGGGGTTGAAGTAGTGGTGGATGGAGAGTGAGTGAGGCAGCGCCTCCATCCTTATGCCACCACTGGTCACGTGAAGCCACAAGTCATCTTTGGGGAGTGTTTTTCTTGTCCACAGGTTCGGAGGTCAGGCGAGAACCGGAGGCATGTGTGTGTTGCATTTGTGTGTCTTCATTCAATCTCCGTCCTCCTCCTGGACATTTTCCTTTCTTTTTTTTTTGCTCCGATAACAAACTTCCCTTTGGAGAGGAGGGGACGGCGGGCAACGTTGGTCTAGTCGGGCTGATGAAGCTTATG
>PIJE02000933.1:133521-143845 GCA_002895965.2 Coryphaenoides rupestris | reverse complement strand
CGTAAATGAGAGGAGGACAGAGAGGAGAACAATGGGCGGTGATGTCTCCTCTCCCGTTGGCCTGATGATGGACGAGTTTCAAGTGAGCAAGAGGTAAGAGAGCCAAGCAGACGAACTAAGCTAACAACTAAAGGTTTGGATTTGTACATTTTGTCATTCGGTGATTCGTTATGATTCATTGGTCATAGTCATGTAGATCTTCTTTTCAACACGTGCCGTCATTCGGATTCATGTTAACATATAATGACGTGTGATTGCTTCCCGTTTGGGAGCGTTTAAAATTGCCCCCCCTTTTCGAAAGGTTTCAAAATCAAACAACCGTGGAAAGTAACCACAGCCAAAGCCTGTTCGCCGCCCGGGCCTCCCCGTCGCAGGTAATCATTCTCTCCGTTTGGGAGAAATTTCCACCCCGGGAGTTCTTTCCTGGTTCAATACTTGCATGCAGGGGGAAGGGGGGAGGGGGGGGGGGGGGGTTGGTCGGGGTGTGGGGTTCAATAACCAGTTCAACACTTCGACTGTGGATCGCTGTGACGCCAAACAATCACAGCCGATCTGCAAATGGTTCCTGCGACAATCTGCAGCGGCCCTGCCGCATCGCTGTGTTCCACGCCGCTTTAAACTCTCACAAAGCTTTTTAAGAATAAAAGAGACTAGCAACGCCGGGGCTTGGCCGTTCATTCGCAGCCTCCAGCAGCCGAGCTCCAATGCCGAACGTTTTTTCGAGAGCGTATTTCTACATCGACGTATTATTAGCAACATGCACGGCGCCGATATGTAACCTTGCAGCTTCGACCCAGCAGGAGAGCCTGGAGTCTCTGTTGTTGTTCATGCGGGGCAGAGTGACTCTGATTGCATGCCGTTCCGTACAAGTCCACCACAAACACACACACCAACACACACACACCTGACACTTTGTGTGACATCGATGACACACACTTCGCCTTTACCTTTGTGACAAATCGCCAAAGAGTTAAAGATTATGAGACGGGCTGTAAGGAACGCTGTGATGGACGACAAAGTGTTTTTTCGTTCTCAGATGTTGTAGCATGCTTAGAATTGCACGCCTGCCCAGCTACTTATGCAGGCAACTTGGCAATTATGAAACTCGTTCTATTCGTCTCGTAAATAGGAATGCTCGAAAACAGCTCTATTCTTATCTTCAGGTACCACAGTGATATATTGCTGCCTCTCCTTCAACAAATGTACTCTTTGTAAGTCGCTTTGGATAAAAGCGTCTGCCAAATGCCCTAAATGTAAATGTCAATGTAATGTTTTCATTGGCTTGTCTGGAAAAACTAAAAAGTATATACTCCTATATTCCTGTGAGGTATTTAGGAAGGCGGAGGAGTTAGGAATGTGAATGCAGAGCCAATATACCAACACTCTGGGGCAGCAACCACAGACACTGCAATGCTAGGAGGCGTTATGATTTCAGCGGACAGTTGATTCGCGTTGCGCAGTATGAGTACCCTCACTTGAGTTAACATTGTTGTGTATGCCGTTGCACACACAAACAACAGGAGCAGGGGTCGTGATCCGCAGTGAGTTGATGTGCCTCCCATGCAGTAACCGGTAACAACCCCCCCTCCTACCTCCCCCCCCACCACCCCCCCCCCCCCCCCCACGCTCACCCCACTCACAAACAAAGCAATCACCGACACAGCGAACGGCGCAATTATGCAGTAATTACACAAAATAACAGGCTTTTCACTCCACCTTCCACGCCTGATTCACACGGATGCCCCTAAAGATTACAACCCACCGCACACACGCACACTTAGTTTTGGCGACATTCATCTCACTTGCGTTCACACAACATGCAAATACAGAGGAAGTGTGCCAGCATGTGCGCAATCTCTATGCACACACACACGCACACACACACATGCACACACACGCACACACACACACACATGCACACACACACACACACACACACACACATGCACACACACGCGCACACACACGCGCACACACACGGCGGACAGAGCATGTGCACACTCGTGGTCCCTCCTTCCCCGAGCTCCTCTTAATTAGCAGCAAATCCGTCTCATGGCAACACACTCGTCAATCTCCCCGCCGTGCGTAGCGCAGCGCTAATTAACAGATTTAAATGGGAGTGTGTAGTGGAGTGACACGGAGCCCGGAGCTCAGCCACCCCTCCCGCCCCCCCCTGCGACCACGCCTCCCGACGCCTCCACCTTCATTCACCGCGGTGCTCGCTCACGTCCACCCTTTCTTTATGGCCCCCTGCGTCCTGCCCCCCCCATGTACATCCATCTCCTTCCTCCCTCCTCTCTCCCTCCCTCCCTCCTCTCTCTATCCCTCCCTCCCTCCCTCCTCTTTCTATCCCTCCCTCCCTACCTCCACTCTCTTGGCCCGGCTCTACCCTCCCTCCCTCCCTCCCTCCCTCCCTCCCTCCCTCCCTCCCTCCTCTCTCTATCCCTTCCCCCCTCCTCCACTCTCTTGGCCCGGCTTCTGCCCTCCCTCCCTCCCTCCCTCCCTCCCTCCCTCCTCCCTCCCTCCCTCCCTCTCCGCCCCCCACCACCACCACTACTCCTCCTCCCCACAGACGGAGCTAATTGCTGTTATCAGCGCACCCGGAAGCCTGCTGCCCCTGCCAACGGAGCTGCTGGCTGGCCCCGCCCCCATGCCGTGGCCACATGGCCTTGGCTTGGCCTTCGCCCCGCTCTTCTCCAACATAGACGTTCTGGTGGAGGGCTTCTCAGCAGGGGGAGGAGGGGGGGCGGATTACACTAAACATGCAAATGAGAGCCATGATTGCAACGTGTGGTGGAAGTTAAGACGGCGCAAGGAGGGGGGAGGGGGGTCTACAGCACCCGCAGATGAAGGATAACGTCAGAACGGGGTTGGGCGTGTAATGTCTGTTTAGTGTTTGCGCGTAATAAGCGTGTTTTATACCAAAATATATCACAACACAAACAGTGAACACGACGAAAAGGGAAAACAAGCCTTTCATGAAATGAGAGCTGACATTTTATCCAGGACTGTTGTTTTTACATTTAGTTGCCGCCCCCGGGGGGCCATCTTGTTGTTGTTGTTGTTGTTGTTGTTGTTGTTTTCTTTGCTTCGTTTTTATTCCAAAGGACACGAAAAACAAATTATATATTTAATGAAATGATTGTTGTTATTACCATTCATTCATGCTGTGTTATTATTTTTTTCACCATAAACTGTACTCTGTTTGACAGTATTCAAAGCTTCCATTTCAAAACACAGTAGGCTTTTTCATTTTCATTGTACACCATTGAGAATAATTAACCGTTTCATGATAAGTAAACTCAAAATACAAAATTAAGATTTAGAATGCCGAGGTAAATATGATATTCCTTAACACATTAAAAACGCAATCAAAATAAGTGAATCAAAATATTGGTTTTGCAAGCTTAAACTGCTTCAGCAAGTCATTTTAAAGCCTAAACAGTAAAGACAGGAAGACATTTCATCTTCACCCTGAGGCTGCATTGGAAGTGTCTGGTACCATAATTAATAGGGTCAATGTAAAGTACAAATGTGTAAAGTACAAATATCTGGAAAAGTACAATCCTTGACCGCAAAGGTTACCTGTGATAACAGTGGCTGAGTGAGTCCAGTCCTCAGTCCACTGTCCCGCTAGTACTACTATCTCTCCGTTTAAATATGCAAAGCCGTTAAGGCCGCGCCACAACTGCAGCAGGTTAGACAAACGACCACCGCCTGCTACTTTGTGGCTAACGCTACAATCACCCCCCGTGAGAACGGGACCTAAAAGGCATTAGGAGGATAAATGACTCCCAATTAATCCGGGACGGGCTCAGTCGATTCCTTCCTCTGCAGAAGTCCAGTGTGTGTGTGCAGCGCTCCTCTCCGAGGCGTCATGTGGGGTCGTTGGCCGGGGGCCCCGCAGACCGTAAGCTAGCTCCCGGTGGTGGTGCGGTGCACCCCCCCAGGGCCGGCGTCTCACTAGTACTCTTCAATTATAGTTGAGAATGATAAATCACCTCCCGGTAGCCCAGCTACAGAGGAGCTACGGTGCCGGGGCTAAGGTCGGCACCGGTGTCCCCCAAGGCGATGTGTCCGGGCCTCATCAATAATTCACATTCCCTCCTTTGCAGTGTATTTACTCATGGCCGGCCATGGCGATAGTCCACATGACACTGCTGATCCCCCCCCCCCCCCCCCCCCCCCACCCTGCCTCAGGCCCAGGACAGTGGACAAACACTGATACCTAAACAGACAGCCAAGCGCCACAGATCTGGTTAGAAACAGGTGTGTGTATGTGTGTGTGTGTGTGTGTGTGTGTGTGTGTGTCTCAGTGGGCATGTATGTATGTGAGTGGGCTTTGGGGTTGATCAGAAGTTAGGAGTGCATGTCTGGCTTTTTATGATCCAAAAGTGAAGCACCTGAGGCTGCATATCGGCCTATTTCAGCAATCTTCCTCGTCGAAGCCATTAATAAGAGGAGAGAGGGTCGGCGAGTGCGGAGCAGAGACGAGCAGGGTTAATGATGGAGCAGAATGAAAGCATAGCAGGGAGCGTCTGTATCTGGGGCCAGACCAAAGGACCAGACGGGAGGCGGTTTGCAGGGCCGTTACTCACAGGAATCCAATATCGCCTTACCAGCACACACACAGATACACACAATTGCGCAGACACACACACACACACACACACACACACAGGCACACACGCACACACACACACAGATACACACTTATACACACACACAAATGTGCAGACACACACACACATGCACAGACGGACAGCCACGCACACACACACACACACACACACACACACACACACACATCCTCACCCTCCATCTCTCAACCCCCACCACCATCACAGCTGGCGGTTCACTTTATTTTATTTATTTTTTACCACAGGAAGCTAATTCCATCCTTATCCCCCCAGTAATATCGGCCTTATCGCCCGCGCCACCGCCAGCCATGCCAGCTCTCAGAGCACCGGGTGAGCAGTGAGGAGGGGGGGGGGGGGAGAGACAAGGCGAGGGAGACGCCGCTGGAATGTCAGCTTGGCGGAACTGATTGCAGTTTCAAGGCCATGAAGCTATTGCTCTATCACACACATGCACACACACACACACACACACACTTGCACACACAGACACACACACACACACACACACCCATAAAGCCTGACAGAGAGAGACAAAGAGACTGGCCTCCCCGAGGTGCTGCTCTCCTAAGCCCCGCTCTCAGACCTCCAATAATGCCACCGATATTGCCTTGGTGTTACATCACACACACACACCACACACGTGCACGCACACACACACACACACACACACACAGCACATGTGCGCACAAACACACACATATATGCCACACACACACACACACACACACACACACACACACCACATACATCGCGCACGAGCGCACACACACACACGTGGGCGCACACACACACACAAACGCATATATACTCATACACGCAAATATACACACAAACACAGATACAGTATGTACACAGAATAACACACACACACAGACACACAACATAACAAAGTACAAACACGTATGGAGGACACACAAAAAAACAAACAACACATGTCATCCCAAAGGAGCGTCTACCCACCCCCCTCCCCTCTCCAGCCCCTCCCCCCACCCCCACCCCCACACCCTCCCCTCAGCAGCGCCCCTCCCCCCCACCGCCCATCCTTCAGGACCATTTTCTCATTCCGCTCTTCAATTACTAGTGACACACTGTTGACACCCACCGGCCCCCCCCCCCCGCCCCTGCCCTCGTCCCCGCCCCAGCCCCGCCCCTCAGGGGACCCGGGAGATGGGGGAGGGGGGAGGGGGGAGGAGAGCAAGGGGGACGGGGGGGGGGGGGGGCTGTCTCGGTAAACAAGGTGGGAGTGGGCACTGCGGGGTCGCCACGGCAACTCTTGTTTGTGCGGTTACTTCCCCTGACAAACTCAAAAAAGCACAGTGTGAGGGCACACACACACACACACACACACACACATACACACACAGAGGCACACACACACACACACACACATGTTATGCACCAATTTCACAAAAGAACATTCCTTGTAAAAAATAAGACAATAAAGCTCATTCTGATCAACGCCCATACTACATGAAGGGAACAAACTGAAGATTTCCATCCATTCCATCTGATCAGATCCAGAGTCAGCCCATCACACTGAGGTTCTCAGCATAGCGCATCCTCCATCTCCCGCCCTGTGCCCGGCTCGTCGCCATGCCGCTAATGAAGATGTACGACACAGGTAGAGCGCAGGAGGAGGAGGAGGAGGAGGAGATAGCGTCCATCTGCCCGGTGATGGGTTTCCAGACCTCCTACTGCTGCTGCTGCTGCTGCTGGTCGCCCACTCACATGGGCCTGTCTCTCCCTCCCGGTATATATGGACCCACGCAGGGTGGGTTCCTTCCAGCGAGGTAAATCAAGGTAACTCTGACAAGTTGCTGGCTATGATCGTCTGGTAGGAGGATGTGTGTGTGTGTGTGTGTGTGTGTGTGTGTGTGTGTGTGGTGTGTGTGTGTGTGTGCGTGTGTACGTGTGTGCGTGTGTGTGTTTAGGTCCGTGGTTTCAAGACATAGAAGTGGTGGAAGTGATGGAAGAAGTACTCTTTTCTTTTGTTTAAAGAAAAGTCGTGATACCACACTGGAGAAATACTCTGTAACCAGTAAAAGTCCTGCATTGAAAATGTTACTAAAGTAAACGTACACAAAGTATTGGCATCAAAATAAATGTCAAATACCAAAAGTAAAAGTCCTCATTGTGCAGAATGGCCCATTTCAGAATAATATAGATTATATAATTGGATTATACTTATTGGTGCATTGATGTGTTCATTGCTTTAACATTGTAGCTGGTAAATGTGAAGCAATTGCGAATTTATCAGCCTCTGAGATGCAGGTGGAGTAGAAATATAAAGTAGCAGAAAATGGAAATACTCAAGTGAAGTACAAGCACAAGTGAAATTTGTACTAGAGTAAATTTAAACAGTACTTGAGTAAATGTACTTTTAACTGTAGTTACTTTCCACCGAGAAGAAATAGGCTGAAATAGGAATAGGGAAACATAAATGGCAATAGATTGCCTTGGAAAGAAGCATGTGGCGTTGGTTAGAATTAGAATGGAGTTTCAAATCTATTGCTCCTCGTCCTGTCATCGCTCTCTCTGTCTCTCTCTCTCTCTCTCTCTCTCTCTCTCTCTCTCTCTCTCTCTCTCTCTCTCTCTCTCTCTCTCTCTCTCTCTCTCTCTCTCTCTCTCTCTCTCTCTCTCTCTCTTTCTCTCTCTGAGGGTTGGTAGCAGGAAGGGCAGGGGCGCTGCCTGTCTGATGGATGCGGTTGCCATGGCGCTGCCGTAGAGAGTACCAATACACGTGCGTACACACACACACACACACACGCACACACACACACACACACACACACACATACACATGAATATCTCAACAAAGTGCACACACACACACAAATAGACACACACACACATACACTCAATCACACATGCACACACACACGCAGGCTGTACACACATTCTCTGTGTGGCAGAATTAAATCTCAGCGCTTGCAGAGTCGGGTGGGGTTGAATTATTTATGGTCATCCGTCTCCATGCCAGACTGTAATAAAGTTACGGCTGAGACTAATTTGCAGTTTGATGAGGTTGGCTTTTAGCAGTGGATCCTGGGCCAACATTAAGTACATATTGTTTTTGCTGATTTGATTACCTTTTTTTTATCGTTATTGTTATTAATGTACTGGGTGTGCAGAGAGGATCTGGCAGACTCTCCACATTCAACACACTGGCGCGATCACATGACCTGAGCAGGCGACACGGACGTGGAGGGCGACCCAGGGAGAGACACAGATAGAGAGTGATAGAAAGAGGAAGAGAGGAAGAGAGAGAAACAGAGAGAGAGAGAGAGAGAGAGAGAGAGAGAGAGAGAGAGAGAGAGAGAGAGAGAGAGGGGGAAACAGAGGGAGGGAGAGAGACAGAGAGACAGAGGCAGAGAGAGAGAGACAGAGAGAGAGAGCGACAGAGACAGAGGCAGAGAAAGAGAGAGAGAGAGAGAGAGAGAGAGAGAGAGAGAGAGAGGAGAGAGAGAGAGAGAGACATGGCCATGTCAAGGATGCCATCCCGCCACTGGGGTTAAAATGGGCGGCCTAACACCATGTGTAGGAGATTAGGGGTGTACACAGACACACACACACACACACACACACACACACACACTGCACACGTCTCTATAGGTAGCCATGAGTGCAGGATGAGAAGCTGTCGACACTCAGACAGACCATAACAGCGCTGGATGAGAGGCTTTACAGTAATGTGTTGACGGCATCGCGGGATAACAGATTGGTATTTGGCACATAACTCTGGATACACGAAATTCAATTTTACACAATTTTCAAATACATCCATTCCACGGCGGCGGTGTGAAAGCTATTAACCCGCCGGATAATTTGATGTTGTGTTGTTAGGCTGTGAAAAAAAATAAAATAAAATAAAAGCGCTCCTTTCACAAGCCATTAAAGGTTTAAGCCCTATAAAAACACACAGATAAAAAAAAAAATACTAAATCAATTTTAATAGAAAAGAATGGAATACCCGCGCTGAGGGAGAAGCGCGGGTTCCCACGGCGCCGCGCGCGGGAACGTCCCGGTCCCCGCGCGCGGCGCACGGGTCACGTGTCGTGTTGTGGTGTTTTGGCGCGTCTACCCGCCCTCCGCTAATCCCTCTGATTAATGACATCCAACGTGCTCAAGGCTTTATGCCGGCGAACAGGAGCTGACAACGCAAACAATTAGGTCAATTACCGCACGACAACTGCATCGGGGGTTGGGTTAATTACGGAGCGCCGCTGCGGTGGGGCCGCCGCCATTCATTCATTCATTCATTCGTTCGTTCGTTCCTTCGTTCGTTCCTTCGTTCTTTCGGGGGCCCGATGGCACATTAAAAAAAAGCACTCATGCAGAGTAGCTCATCTACGGGGTAACACGGGGCCATGGGCATCTGGGAGGGGAGGAGGAGGAGGAGGAGGAGGATGAGGAGGAGAGGGGGGATTCTGCGTAAAGAATGGGGATGGTATAATTGTGTGTGTGCACATGTGTGTGTGTGTGCACACAAGTCATAGATTTACTTGAGAGACAATTAAATGAATTTGTTTATAATGGCCGTATCATTTTTACTTGATTTCATTGTGCCTAAATATGTACATAAATTAGACGAGAGCAAGAGAGAGAGAGAGAGAGAGAGAGAGAGAGAGAGAGAGAGAGAGAGAGAGTGTGTGGTGTGTGTGTGTGTGTGTGTGTGTGTGTATTTTTAATATGAGTTATATTAGTCTCTGGTGTGTAGTGGCGGTACCTGCAGGCTTCTAGTCGACCATTCCACTGATGAGAAGAGCAGGAGAGAGGAGAGCGGGAGGAGGAGAGGGGAAAGGAGACAAATGGGAGGAGATGGAGGAGAGAGGAGAGAGGAGAGAGGGGGAGAAGGGAGGGGAGAAGAGAGGAGAGGAGATAGGGGTTAGGAGAGAGAGGAGATAGAGGAGAGGAGAGGAGAGGAGAGAGAGGAGAGGAGAGAGAGGAGAGAGAGGAGAGGAGAGGAGAGGAGAGGAGATAGGGGGTAGGAGAGAGAGGAGATGGAGGAGAGGGCAGGAGAGGAGAGGGGAGAGGAGACAGAGGGGAGGAGATGGAGGAGAGGGGAGAGGGGGAGAGGAGAGGAGAGGAGAGGAGGGAATGGAGGGGATGGCTGAAAAAGAACAGAGGAGGAGAGAAAGAGAGAGAGAGGAGAAGAGAAGAGGGGAGCAGAGAATGGAGGAGATGGGTGAGAAAGGACAAATGAGGAGAGAGAGGAGAGGGTGGGGGGAGAGAGGAGAGAAGAGAGGTGAGATGTAGGAAAGGGAAGAAACGGAAGGATGGAGAGCAAGGAAAGGAAAGGTGAGGAGAGAGAGGGGAGGAAGAAATAGTAGTGAGTAAAGAGGTAGAGGAAGGAAAGGATAGAGGAAACTACAGGAGAGGAGGAGTTAAGGCAAGATAACGAAAACAGAGAGAGAGAAGGAGAGAGGAGAGCACAGAACAGTAATGATGAAGGACGGAATAAAATGAAAAAGAGAGGAGATGTGAGGCGGGTTAAAAGTCATGTGAAAAAAACCCAAACTCCTGACAACATGAGAGGAGATTAAAATGGAGGAGGAAGGGACAGTGGGTATAGGATCCGAACGCAGAGGAGGGAAATGAGAGGAAGTGACACGGCCCTCAGTCTGGGAGTCAGGGATCCCACCACCACAAGACCACCTCATTAATCACACAGCCAGTCTACACAG
>PIJE02000933.1:106021-123521 GCA_002895965.2 Coryphaenoides rupestris | reverse complement strand
CACACACACACACACACTCCTTTCTCATGCGCACACAAACAATCTTGCACATACAATCAAATATGTTCCTCTGACATGCAGACACGCCCGGGACCCAAGAGTCTTGAATGTATGCTCCCTAAACATGTATTCAGATTGTGAAAGTGATTCTCAAAAACGCTGTTTTTCATTATTATAATGAAAATATTATGTATATTTGAATGTGTGCACACACGCGTGCGTGCAGACACACACACACAAACACACACATAATGCACCTGGATGCACATAAAAATTCAAGCATGTGCACAAATCACACATATGCACACACACACACACACACACACACACGTAACGCATACCTGGACGCACATAAAAATGCATGTATATGCACAAATCACACACACAGACACACACACACACTTCCACACTTGCACACACAAAAGGGCGGGCGGCGAGGTGCGCGTGTGTAAGCCGCTCAGGGCTATAAGCGGCGGGGAGGGATAAGGCACATTTTACCTTTATGGCACCCTGCTCCTCAGCACGTAAAGATAATGGACAGATCCCCACTTAGTAATCAAAGGGCAGAATTAAAGAGGTCCTCTCATCTCCTCCCGCCGACACTCTCTCTCTCACACACACAAAAAACCCTCTTTCTTTTCCCATCTCTTTCCTGCTCTTTTTTCTTTTTTCTCTCTTTACACGTTTCCATCATTTCTAATTATCGGGGCCAAAATGAGTCACTGCGCACTCGGAGGAACGGGGAAGGTGCTGCTGCTGCTGCTGCTGCTGCTGCTGCGTGTGCTGTTTTCCAGAACTAAATGGGCCCGGAGGCTCCGACATGAAAGGCAGGAGGGGGGGGGGGGGGATGGGGGGAGGAGGGGAGGAGGGGCAGAGGGGGGGGAGGGAGGGTTTTTCTCTGATGTAAATGTGGAGAGGAGAGAGAGAGAACGAGAGAGAGAGAGAGAGAAGAGAGAGAGAGAGGTCTGGTGGTGTCTCCGGTGTGCCGCAATGCGATGGCCATCAAACACCTGGGGAAAGGTACGCGCGTTACGAGCTAGCGGGGCAGAGCAGCGCCACGCGACCGCATGACTGGAAACAATGGAGAGGAAATCGTCTTTTTAACTGTCATGTGGAAAACCTCTGGTATTCTAGAGCAAAAAATGCATAAAAGAATAAGAAAATAAGAGGAAGCGGTAAGGATGTATTGCAAAGTATGAAAAGCCGATTGAGTAGCATCTTGTATGTTCCGCCACTTAAAAGTAGCAGTTAGCATTGTGTGTAGCATCGTATCCTAGCTATCTTGCCGTTTACCGCCAAGGGTTAGCCTAGCAACTTGAAACTGGATGAATTCTCTTAAAATCTCGCCGTACCGTCAGCGATATATTGTTGTTTCACTCTCTTTGGACAAAGCTACTTTATTGTAAGTCGCTTTGGACTTGGGGGGCTTTGGACATGTTTTAGCATCTCTGCTAAAACATGAAAATGGTAAATGAAAATGGTTCCTGTGTAACAGAACTAAACTACAGTGGTTTCCTACTTCTGCGGCGCTTCAGAGAGACACAGGTTCTTTCCAGAGTTTTCTACGCCGTACCGTACGTTCCTCAGCCCCCCCGGTGGAGAAGGGTGGAATACAAGTGACCTCTCGGTCGCGATTCGTTTTTTCTGCTCATCCATCTGTTTATTTGAAACCGTTATCAGTCATTCATGGTGTGAATATCTTGTAAAAGCGCATATGAAAAGGCCCCGGTAGGCCTGGAAACGACCACTAGAGAACACATCTTAATCACAAAGAGCTGTTTTCCATTCAGCGGACCACATGATAGCAATTGATGCATAAGGCATGCTGCTGGTTTAATCTCGGGTTTAATCTCCTGTAAGTGTCTTCTTAAGGGGAAGAGAGGCTATAAGGCCACTCATAGCCTCAAACATCCCAATAGACTCATCTTCCACCCTCCTGTGAACGTCTCGTCGGGTTGTTACTGTCCACGGGGGACGAGGACGCACGAGCAAATAAAATATCATTTAGAGTCTGAAAATATACACGAACAACACGCACACACGTACGGAACACACTCCCTTCCTGTCAGAAGATTCCTAAACTCTCTCTCTCTCACACACACACACACACAGACACACACACGCCTCTGACCTAACAATAAAAAGGCAGCATCTCAGGTCATCTTTAAACTCATCATCATTGTAATTGGCTGTGTTGTAATTTCCTGACGATTGCAGTCTGAGGATCAGTCCTCTCCGGTTAGCCCCTTGTGCTCACGAGAGAGAGAGAGAGAGAGAGAGAGAGAGAGAGAGAGAGAGGGCGGTATAAAATGATAGAGCCGGAGGGGGGGGGGGGTTGGGGGGGGGGGGCGTGTTAAAAATAATAAGCTACTAGAGAGCGCGTGGCGAGGGGCCTGTCCTGCTGATGGGAGCGGCTGATTCAATTAAAGCCTCGTTAATCAGCTCTTGACCATCTCTCTCTCTCTCTCTCTCTCTCTCTCTCTCTCTCTCTCTCTCTCTCTCTCTCTCTCTCTGGAGGAGGAGCTGGAGGAGGAGGAGGAAGGGGAGGAGGGTGGTACATGGGGTGGTGCCATTTGGATTTGGCAACCCCCCTCCCCCCACCCACCCCCCGTCCTCCTGATTAGTCCTGAGATCGAGCGGGGAGGAGGAGATGTAAAGCCTCCATTTGATGATTCTCCACCTCCTTGACCAGCAGAGTCAACTGGGGCTGGGTGGAGGTGGGGAGGGGGGGACTGGGTGGAGGTGGGGGGGGGGGGGGGTGGACTGGGTGGAGGAATTCAGGCCTCCTCTTTGTCCTTTCAGTACAAACTCAAGTGAAGAAGAAGAGGAAGAAGAAGGGGATTGTGGTGGAACTGCTGTGATGGTTTTCGTGGTTTGGTGTTTGGGTGGAGTTGGGGTCCGGGAGCGGACTCTGGTTGAGGAGAGAGGACAGAACCGGGGGGGTGGAGGTGGGGGTGGGGGTGGGGGTGGGGGTGGAAGAGAGAGAAAGGGGCCATGAGTAGGCAACACACACACACACACACACACACACAGATGAATAATGGTCATGACGAGAGCACCACCACCGCCGTTTCATGCGGATGATTATGCTGAGGTCATTAGAACCGAGCGGCATTACATCATCGTTGAAAGGGGAATCCCCCATCACCCCCCCCCCCACTCCCCCCTCTCAGTCCACCTAATAGAGGAGAAGGATGTGTCTTCGACGCATTACGATATCAATCAATTAGTCCGAGAGTTAATCAATCCATTAGTCAATCCATCAATCGGCGTTTGCGTGTGCCCCGTATTGACCTGAAAGTGAGGCATGCTGGGTTATGGATGTTATAGTTCCACTGACACACTTCTTCAAAAACACGTCTTCGATACACTTCAATTAGCCACTTGGACCGCAAATCGATAATTATTAGCCGGGTCCATCAATCAAAGCTTGAACATTTTGAGTGATTAAATGCATTCCGCGAGTTTCACGATAAATTATATGAGAGGACGCTTTTTTCCCCCAATCTAATAATAAGTCTTTCATAAGTGATTTCTTTCAATTCAGCGCATGCAGCGGAAAACACTAGAATGAAAACAGGCGGACGAGGAGGCGGAGATGCTGCTCACTCTGCAGGTAATCAGTCTGCATAAATAAATAACCAACGAAGACGAGGCGACGGTGAAGACTACCTCTGCTTCAGGACTGTCACCTCATGTCTCTTAGTGGCGTCGACACTAAACCCACCGGTAATCATATTCGTCACATCGGGATTCAGATTCAGATACAGATTTCCTGTTTCAATTATTTTTTGAAGAAAAGACGGGCCCCTCAAATTCATCCAAAAGATGTTTTGGGGACGATATGAACTGTTGAAGTATTACCGCAGTCCTCCTCACTTCTGTTCAAAGGTGCTTGGAACTTTTCCCCCCCGAACTGAAGCCGTCGTCACTTTGGCTCAAAGTGAACTGAAGTGTCTCCACTCTCCTCCACCCTCCACCACCACCACCACCGCCGCCACCACCACCCTCCTACATCACCACCCCCACCCCCTCCCCAGCGCTGGCTGCCTTCCCGCCACGGGCCACAGCGGTAATGGGATCCTGGGGTGCTTTGACCCCCCACATATCAAACCAGGACCTGGCCAACAATGTGGAGGAGGGGAGGGGGGGGAGGGCGGTTGGGAGGGGGGGGTCCACTTACAAGAGGAATGGAAGTGAGGATGAGGAGGAGGAGGAGGAGGAGGGCTCGGATGGAAAGGAGGGGAGAGAGAGAGAGAGAGAGAGAGAGAGAGAGAGAGAGAGAGAGAGAGAGATTGAGAGAGAGCGGGAGAGAGAATGAGAGGGAGGTCGAGAGTGGGAGAGAGAGAGAGAGATAGGGAGAGGGAGAGAGAGAGAGAGCAAGCAAGAGAAAGAGAGAGATGGGGGAGGTGAAATGAGATGGAGAGAGCGAGCAGGAAGCGGAGGTGTGGAGGGAGGGAAAACAAGCGACCAGCCGGGCGTGGCGGACATAATTGAAAATGTCAAAAGATGTAAAAGAAATGACAGCAATGAACCGGCTGCATGAAAGGTCCCTCCACTACAGACCCCCGGATGAATAGCTCTCCCTCTCTCGCTCTACCTCTCTCTCTCTCGCTCACACACACACACACACACACACACACACACACACACACACACACACACACACACAATTGATGATATCTTTTTTTACCCATTTAATCGTATTCATCTGCTTGCTGACTCGTGGCGTCCGTGTGTGCGTGACTACGGTCGGGTGTGCAGTGTGCAGCGGGGTTCATGTGACAACGAGGACGAGACATCTGAAAGGCCGGGTGGTGATGCCACGTTAGTCACATGACACTGTGGCAGTATTTACGACGGAGCGACTAGATTCATTTTTTATTAACACTAACATGCCTGCCTTCCTTCCATCTATCCTCTCTTCCTTCCTCCCTGCCATCGTTCTTTCCTCCCTCCCTCCCTCCCTCCCTCTCTTCCATCCTACCTCCCATCCTTTCTTCCTTCCCTACGATCCTTCCTTCCCTCCCATTCATCTTTCCTTCCCTCCAATCCTACCTCCCTCCTTCTCTTCCATCCTACCTCCATCCTTTCTTCCTTCCCTACGATCCTTCCTTCCCTCCCATTCATCTTTCCTTCCCTCCAATCCTACCTCCCTCCTTCTCTTCCAGCCTACCTCCCTCGCTCCCTCCCATCCTTCTATCCTCCCTTCCTCCCATCCTTCTATCCATCCTCCCTCCCTCCCATCCTTCTATCCTTCCTCCCTTCCTCGCATCCTTCTATCCTCCATTCCTCCCTCCCTCCCTTTCATCCTACCTCCCATCCCTTTTTCCTTCCCTCCCATCCATCTTTCCTTCGCTCCCATCCTATCTCCCTCCCTCCTTCCCTTCCAGCCTACCTCCCATCCTTCCTTCCTCCCTTCCTTCCCTCCCTCCCTCCCTCCCTCATCATTCATCTTCTGTGTGTGGGGAGCAGGAGTCATGGTTCTCGTGGCCTCGGTCGTCCAGACATGATGAGCTCCACGCATGGCTGCTAATGGACTGGCTCTGTGGGCTGTCATGTGCGCTTAATCTGATAATAGTCGGGCTGCCGGAACGCAGCCCTGTGTCCGAGTGGAGGGCGGTGACTACCTGAGACAGAAAAAAGACCTTTCTGGATTTGTCCAGGATTTTGATCATTCTAGTGAACAGAGAACAAGAACCTGAAGACCTCAAATATACAGTAGATTGTGTGAAGGTAAATAGCATGTAAGCACAGGCTGGTAGTCGGTACAAGCTGCCACTCACGGAAGTACAGTTTCTCAAGAGTTCCCTTGAACACAAGGAGAAATACCACACTCTGGAAATGGAGAATTCAGAGAGGCCCTGAGTACGCTAAGCGGGTCAGAGATTAAACATTGCTGAGATTTATTCAAATTGGATTTCTATACACTGTACCGTAGGTATAAAAATGTAATAATTAAAATGCATGAGGAACAATTATTAAGGCATTGAATAATGCTATATTGTATTTGTCCGTAGACTTAATTTTAAGATAGTACATTATGTGTGAAATGAAGTGTGAACGTTGTAATATTTATGTATATTTCCAGCCATGCATTCAGATTTGACCGTAAACAGTCTCACTCCTGCCTGGTTTTACAGGTTGCTAATTAATACCTTCTGGAAATGAAAAAAGAAGAATATAAAGGTAAAGTGTATGACATTAACAAGTGCTGTAAATTAATTAACTCCAATTAAAATGACATTGTGGGAATTTAATTAAATGGTTATTTATTTGTAATATTATGCTAAACAGGTGATATTTCTATACCAATTCTTGTTATAATGTGCATTATTCACATTAGTAAGAAGGCTGCGGTTAATAACCCATGTTTAGCAATGGTAGCATTTCACGCTGCAACTGGTGTAGTTACTGGGTAGTTAGGTAGCTAGTTAATTACTAACAGGAGCTTGGCTGCTTCATTTGCATTCATTGAAACTGTAAAGTAGACGGTAATTAGTTTTCCCTTAAATAACGAGTTGCCCTCGTCTCCACTGGGACTATTTTAAAATCACATCATTAAGTCAATAATGCAAAGCAGACTTGTTAGCATTTTTTTTGGAGAGAAAGCCAGGCTGACGGAAATCGATTGAAGCACCAAGCTAAATGTATAACGTGTGTGTGTGTGTGTGTGTGTGTGTGTGTGTGTGTGTGTGTGTGTGTGTGTCTGTGTGTGTGTGTGTGTGTGTGTGTGTGTGTGTGTGTGTGTGTGTCTGTGTGTGTGTGTGTGTGTCTGTGTGTGTGTGTGTGTGTGTGTGTGTGTGTGGATGACATCAGCAATGAGACATAATTACAACAGATGGTGTTCCAGCCTGACACGATTTCGTAAAACAAAGTGTAACCATCTGAACGGAAACGCGGCATTATGTTAACATTATGCAAACGACTTGCACAACAGACAGCGGCAAGAGACAACAAGAAGCAAACAACACCATGGAGTCATTATTAACTAGGGGGGGGGGGGGGGAGTGTCGGACTCTGCAAGTTAAGTGAGTCAAGGTGAGACTTCATTGACAGTCAACCATGACCCAGTGGTTGGGGTGTCCAGGACAACACTACTCAAACAATAACCTTTTTTGCAAAATGATCCTTCTCTCTGACTTATCCATGCTAAGGGTTGTTGGAAATGTCTGCAATGTAGAGCTCCTGAGCGTGCACTATTTAACACTCTGTGGAACCGTGTTTTATTAAATCATAATCATAACATTACTATTTAGCAGACGTATTCATCCAGAGTGACTTTGAGGCACAATTCATATTGGGGTGTCAACCCAGAACATTTTCGGCTGGGAGTCAAAAAACACACACACACTAACTAACGACCGAGACGATGAAAAGTTATAAATGAAAAGTTGATTGCATATTCAATGGATCCGTCTAAATGTATCACACTGAGATTTTATGATACAGCATATGTACAAATTCTACCCCTCCTGTGCGTGACTTGACCAACGAGACTCTCTGCTCACTGTGTCTAAAATGCAGATGCAGTGACGACTAGAGGGCAATTTTCCCGGGATCTTATAAGAAGCACTCAATCCTCAAAATGTTTTATTTAACTTTTAATCATATTTCTTTGAGTCCCCGCTGAGAAGCCTATTATTTCCGCACCTCCCCATCGCACAGATGCTTCAAGCCGAGAGGGAGCCGCTAATAATATACGCTACATGTGCCGCATACATCAAAAGATTTGGAAAAATATGAAACGTATTAATCACGTGTATAATACGCCGTCGTGCCGTATTGCTGCTCGAGCTACTCACGGAAATACCTCCGTTGTAATTTATGGGTGAAGAATTAGCCGAGTGTCAGCATTGCCTTCGTTTACACCGACTGTGATCGGTTTATGTGTGAGCATGTAAACACACACAGTCTTTAATTAAGGATAAAGAGGAGCCTGTATGGAAACATAAGGCAGGGATTTGCATAGCTTGGGCGGCAAATCGCTGTGTAACATACATGGCCCTCTGCCCCCCCCGTGTGAATATTCATGTCTTCCATATGCTTTGCGAACGCAGCACATGATACATACACACACACACGCGCACACACACACACACACTCGTGCCTACGTGCCGCGGGTGGAAATCTTTTATTTTATTATTAATTATAATTTATTTATTTTTTAATCAGGAAATCCGTGTGTGACAGCCAGCGTTGAGCAGCATTTCACACCCGCAGAAAGCACTGCCAACGCTCCCCTCCTGTGTCCAGTGAGTTCAGGCGGTGGAAAAAAACCAGTACATTGAATGTGAATACCACCTGAATAAATCAATCTGTTTAGTAGTGTTTCATGTTCATGTTTACACCAAATAACATGCACATATACATATACAGGTATATATCCATTTACATTTCTTTCAGTTTTGTGCTCATGAAAGGGGTACTGACAAGAGGGGGTACATTAGGGAACACAGTTTGAGAAGCGCTTTTGTAAAGCATCTGGGTGTGTGTGTGTGTGTGTGTGTATACCGCTAGTCTGGTGGTGGGCTTAGACAAGGCAGCACTTCCTTACAAAAAAAATAGTCCGTCCCTCCGTCCGTCCGTCAGGCCGGCCTTCGATTTTCTCGACAACCGTTGGATTGACGTCGGACTTGGCGGGTGTATTGCTGAGGACCCAAGGAAGTGCAGCGTGTGTGTTGACTGTCAAGTTGTTTGCGGTGAACGGTTCTCAAGGAAGCATGAAAACAGGCACGTTTCAAACTGGGCACGTGTGCATTATTAAATGTCACGGGATATCATGACAACATCATGTGATAAACAAGCCGGACCACTCATACACGATAACACAAGACGGATAGATAAGAGAGAGTCCGAGGAGAATTGATTGTCTGTGAAATGTCCGGAATTACGGTAAACGGTGGGCCGCACAAGGGCAATTTGCCGCTTTAAAAGCAAACATTAAAATCGTGGCGAGCGTGTAACTAAGCGAAGGCCAGTTTAGGGGTCTCATCTCCGGGTGTCATAGCTTGATGGTCATTGATGACTTTAGAATCATAAGGACCACATAATAACTGACCTGGTCCTACCATTTGCGTTGGATGAAAGCGTCCAACAAATTGCATATTTTATACTGTATATCCTTTCATTATTCTCTCTCTCTTTCTCTCTCTCTGTTTGAATTCGAGTCATTTTCCAACTTGTGGCAGCATGTTAAACAGCATTTTCATTCATATGTTGTAAAAAAAAATATGATTATGGAGACTATGGATGTAATGTACTGCAGCATGGGTTGGAATTGGTAGCAGACAGCATTGTATAACGAGACATTAATGCATGCAATAATGCTGGTGGCTACATCAGCTATGACGTCTATGTACACCAGCATGCTGCAACCACAGGGGAGAGGGAGGGAGGAGAGAGGGAGGGAGGGAAGGAGCAAAGGGGGAGGGGGGGGGCGTTAAATGGCTGCAGGGTCCAACAGGGAGTTTATTTAGGATTAGATTAAGCGTCGGGTGCAGAGGCGCCAACCAAAATTAAACCCTTAATGACAAATTATTACTCTGTATTAGCAAGTCTCCACACAGGCCTGTGCAGAACGTGTGTGTGTGTATGTGTGAGACAGACAGAGAGAGAGAAAGAGAGAGAGAGAGAGAGAGAGAGAGAGAGAGAGTCCTCAGAGTGCCTCCCTACCGCCCCCTCCTGGCTGCCGTGTATCAACAGCCCAGCGGGGAGGGGGGCGGCCAGGTAGAAAATTAATTTCCCCGCACCTGATTATAATAGGAGGAGGCTTCAGTCAGGGTTGCATGTTAAATACCAGGCCTCAGCGTTTCATCACACAACACAGAGAGAGAAAATGTGTGTGTGTGTGTGTGTGTGTGTCGGGCTGGGGCGGTGGGGTGCACCCTTGGGTGGGGTAGGGGCAGGGTGGTTGGCAGTAATCGCCTGAGACACGCCACCCCACTCTGGACTGAGGAATAAAGACAAGCTCTGGTGATACAAAGCAGGGAAGTCATTTTCTCAAGTACTACTCACCCCCCCCCCCCCCCCACACACACACACACACACACACACACACCGAATCAATGCAATGCCCAGCCAGCCATTCATTTCACAATGGATTTAGGAGTCATGCTTGAGTAGAGAAGCTGCACACATACACTCTCTCTCTCTCTCTCTCTCTCTCTCTCTCTCTCTCTCTCTCTCTCTCTCTCTCTCTCTCTCTCTCTCTCTCTCTCTCTCTCGATGTCCATCTCTATTTGTCTCTGCCTCTCTCTATGTCTCACACACACACACACACACACACAGCTTTCCAGATGAGCTCAGACAAACCACCAAGCCCTCAGCTTCGCCTGCTAGTCCACACTCGCACACACACCACATGAAGACACACACACACACACACACACACACACACACACACACACACACACACACACACACACACACACACACACACACACACGCACACACAGAATGGAAAATTAGATGCCATCAGAGGCAGAAAATGAAAGCACACCTGGGTCAGCCGGTGAGGATATAAAAACACATTTGAATAAAATAAGCAGCCGAATGATAGACATTTTAGGTGTAAATCAATCTCCAGATACAGATATAGATACCTAGTCCCATATAT
The DNA here is from genome assembly GCA_002895965.2 of Coryphaenoides rupestris. Taxonomy (NCBI): domain Eukaryota; kingdom Metazoa; phylum Chordata; class Actinopteri; order Gadiformes; family Macrouridae; genus Coryphaenoides; species Coryphaenoides rupestris. The sequence goes on along the minus strand of PIJE02000933.1, from coordinate 112,903 downwards.
ATATATATATATATATATATACACACACACACACACACACACACACACACATATATATATATATATATATATATATATATATCCCCAGCTTAAAATGTCCTGATAAGTCTTGGATGGGGGGCGCGCGGAGTAAACAAAATTGATCATTACCAAATTCATGAGGTCCAGGAATCCTAACTTGGATTTCTTTCCAACTGGAGGGCAATGTTATTATTTTTCCCCCCCATCTGTCCTCGGCAACACATCCACACTCTGCAGCGGAGGAGGCTTGCTGGGGGAAAAGGGCAAATTTGCATAGGCTCCATGTGGAAGGTAAATGTGATGATATGCATGTAAATAAGGTGAGCTTAACTTATGTTTTCCTTGGGCAAAGAGAGCAGAAAGGAGTAAATTGATAACGGGAGCGGTGAGGCGAGGGAGGAGCAAGAGGCGGGAGGGAGGAGGGGGGAGGAGGGAGGAGGGAGGAGGGGGAGGAGAGAGGCGTTGTGGATCAGGGGATACAGGCGGTAAAATTACCTTGGTGTGGCATAGTCGGTTGGGTGGTGGGTGGGTGTGGAGGAGAAGGAGGAGGTGATGTTGTGTGTCTGGATAAACAGCAGGGGGCAGTGGTGCAACACACACGCACGCACACACGCACCACACACCACACCACACACACCACCACACACACAACCACACAGAATTATTCTGGCTCTCATTTTCATTTCATTTTGTCATCACCGCCACTTTTATCTTGAATGAACGAATGAATAAAAAGAGGAAAACAAATATATTTGCATTCTTTTGTTCCAGGGCAAAAAATAAGAAAACCCTCCAATATTTTATAACGGAGCACTTGCTTTGGTCTGTGGCAAATTTGCAACGGAAGGAAGTGATTTTATTCAAATATTCTGCCGTGGGCCACACACACAGACACAGCACACACACACACACACACACAGACACACACACACACACAGGGGCTGTTAGCGTAGCCGTAATGCAAGCAGCCTCATGGCTGAGAAGCTACATCCTATTAGGCTTGGCCCGGGCTTGCGTCTCCACCTGGGGAGATAATGGAAGTCTGATCAAGATGTGAACGCCACACTGGGAAAGGAAAACAAATCCAGAATGAGATTGTCTCTCTCCCTCCTCTCCTGCACTGCGACTTGTGGGTCCGGTGGTCTCTCTATCTCTCTCTCTACCTTCCTGCCCCGCGTGAGCGCTCACTCTGATACGCCGTTTCGATCCGTCGCTTTTTCGATGACAGATTTGATGCAGGCTCACAACACACACACACACACACACACACACACACACACACAACACACAACACACACACACAACACACAACACACACACACACACACACACACACACACACACACACACACACACACACACACACACACACGCACGCACAGAGGCGGGGTGTGTGTGCCGTGTGTGGCGCGGTGGTGACCTCGGGAAGGTTTTTCACCGAGGATGCCAAGTGGGCCAACGGTGCATGAAACTGCCCCTTTTTATTGGCCTGGCATTCAATCAGCTCTGCTTTGGAGCAGGCTGTCCTTGGTTATTCTGAGTGGGAGGGGTGGGGGGGATGGGGGGGGGGGTGGGGGTGGTGGTGGTGGGTGAGTGGTGGTGGGTAGTGGGGTTCCCATTATGGCAGACCTGCACCTGCCCACGTCCTACTACACCACCCTGCGCCTCCCTCCGGCTCCTCTGCCTCCATCTCATAAATACAATCAGCACCGGAGAGATTGGCCGAGACAGTGTCCTCTCTCTCTCTCTCTCTCTCTCTCTCTCTCTCTCTCTCTCTCTCTCTCTCTCTCTCCCCTCTCTCTCTCTCTCTCTCTCTCTCTCTCTCTCTCTCTCTCTCTCTCTCTCTCTCTCCTCTTTCTTATCTCTCCCCTCCCCCCTTCCTCCCTTTCTCTCTCCCTCCCTGTTCACACACACACACACACACACACACACGCACACGCACACACACACACAAACACACACACACACACACGCACACACACACACACACACACACACGCACATGTTCATCCCATCCACCCCTCCGCCCTCGAACCCACCCACCTCGCTCCATGAAGTCCGGGAGAGAGTTGGCTGGGTGCCAAGAGTATTGCTCCCCCCTCACCCCCCCCCCCCCCCCCCCCCCCACACCCCACCCCTACTCACACACACCCCCGTCAACTCCACCAACCTCTCCTTTCCACCCCCACATCAATCTCTCCCTCTCACACACACACGCACACACGCGAAATACATGCATGTTCACGATCGCACGTTCGTTCCACCGTGCTAATAAACTTATACTGCGATACCGGTGGTCTCCAGCGCTGCGGGGTTACTGTGACCTGCAGGGGGGGCTCACGGTGACCTTGCTGCTCCCGCTTCTCTGGGATGACACGCCACAAGAGGAGGAGCCTCATCAGACGGCCCTGTGCGTTAGTCATGCTAACAACACGTCTGGCAGCCATGTCGTTCCTCTTACTTACTGGGCTAAAGTGAGAGGGCGAGGTAGCACCTATCATGTAGCACGGAGAGAGAGAGAGAGAGAGAGAGAGAGAGAGAGAGAGAGCCAACACAGCAAGCCAGCCCAGGACCTGGGACAGCCAGTAATGGGATAAGTGGCAGGTTGCAAACGTGTCAAGTGACGTGTGGACGGCGTGTCAGAGATGCTAATAGCAGGGATGAGGTGATGAGATGCCATTGGCTCAGCAGGGGAGCCTCTGTCCATCTCCGCCTCCACAGCATTTTTGATGCAGGACACCGAGTCCAACGTCCCGCCGTTGAACGTCGGGCAGCCACGTAGCGGCCCTGTTGTTCCACCTTCACTCTGAGCCGAAAGGTCCTGGATTCGATCGCCGTTGTCTGCGGCCTTGTCGTCCTTGAGCAAGACGCCTAACCCCGCCTAACCCCCACCTGATCCTTTATGACGTGGATCTAAATAAAACTCTGGGTCTACAGATTACCATGCAAAGAACTAAGGATAATGGTGGGTCATGGGAGTGGAGGTAATGAAGACATCCGTTGGCGCGAGCTGTCCTCCATCCACCCTGCAGCACCGGGGGGGGAAAGTTGACAGGAAAGGGAAAGACGTGATGGTGGGAAATTTGAGTTTTCCATTTCCAAATTTTGATTTCAGAAGAAAAACACCTCCAGCTGTCATCGTGCAGTGACAAAGTATGCCTCCAAATCTTCAGCCGTATTCATTGATATAGCACGTGTGTGTGTGTGTGTGTGTGTGTGTGTGTGTGTGTGTGTGTGTGTGTGTGTGTGTGTGTGTATACATTTTATGGTCAAAGTACCTCTAAGATCTGACCATCAGACAGCATCAGAAAGCAAACACGGAGGCAGCTTTGAGTGTCACTACAGGAACAGAAAGTAATCGAAATATCTACCAGTAGCCCTCACTCACACACATGTGCACACACACACACACACACACACACACACACACACACACACACACACACACACACACACACACAACCTCAAAACTTTTTCGATCTTCTCCCATCTGAAATAGATATGAATCCCCATCTGTTTATTCCAGTCATGCCTCCCCTCTTCATGAGCAGGGATGGAAATAAATATATTTGGAATTGACTGCAGCCGCTCTCTCTCTCTCTCTCTCTCTCTCTGTCTGTCTGTCTCTCTGTCTCTCTGTCTCTCTCTCAGCCCCAGACTCTAACTGTGACAGATGGGAGGCCTGTCGTCCAACTCTATTACCAACTGCACAGTCACACCCTCCGAACCTGGCAGCTCTCAGGCCAGGCTTTTAGCGCGCCGCCGCGGAGGAGCGACTCAACACAACCTGCTACCGCCGGCTAGTCAGTGGAGGTGTGTGTGTGTGTGTGTGTGTGTGTGGTCACTTGGCACGGGGACCGCGCACGTTCGATGCCAGCAGATTGGGCCATTATGGAGTCAATTAACACGCACACGCATCACGCACAGACACACACACACACACACACTCTCTCTCTCTCAATCTCTTTTCTTGGGGGGGGGGGGGTTCTCTTGGTAGGTGGTAGGTACGTAAGCGAACCAGGTTGGTTCGTTTACGCCGGTCCACCGCCGGTTAACCGCTGGTCCGCCACTGGTCCACTGCTTGTCCGCTTGAAGACCAGTGGCACCAGCGGCAGTTGAAGGAAATAAGCCTGATATTCTGTTCCTCCGACGCAGTTCTTTGTCCTTCCTGTATTTCTCCTCCTCCTCTTCCTCCTCATCCTCCCCCACACCCCATTCCTCTCCATCTCTCCTCCCCCTCCCACCCCATCCCCCCCCCCCCCCCCCCGTTCCCCCCTCCCTTTTCTAATTTTCTCGGGGATGGAGGTGCCTGCGCTCGCTGCCACATGACATTGATTTCCATCAGCTCTTGGAAATAACGTCGAAGCCGTTGCCGGGGCAACCCACGCTTACCTTTTTTGCGTTTTTGCATATTGCAGCCAAGAGAGGCAAGGGTGAGCTTTTTTTTCCCCCTCCCGCTCCCCCCCCTCCCCCCCACCCCCCCCCCCCCCCCCCCCCCCCCCCCCCGGGGTGCGCTGGCTCACAGAGCGAGACAAATACTCCAGGTGGGGCCGTGATGGACGGGGGGGATGTGTGTGTGTGTGTGTGTGTGTGTGGAAGGGGGTGGGGTGTGCCTAGAGAGATGGATGGATATGCCAGGCAAAAGCAGGGCGATGGAAATGCACATCTGTATGGGTGTGTGTGGTGTGTGTGTGTGTGTGTGTGTGTGTGTGTGTGTGTGTGTGTGTGTGTGTGTGTTGTGTGTGTGTGGGTTTGTGTGTGTGTGTGTGAGTGTAAGTTTCGCTCCTGATGAAGCTGTGGGGTTTCGGTTGAGTGGAGGGTGTGTGTGTGTTGTGTGTGTGTGTGTGTGTGTGTGTGTGTGTATGTGTGTGTGTGTGTGTGTGTGTGTGTGTGTGTGTGTGTGTACACACCCACGGGGAGGGGTAATGGGGGCAGACAATAAAACACCAATTCACTGACACCAATAGACTCCTGCTGGCTAATTACTGTATGACCAAGAGAGACAGAGACAGAGACAGAGAGAGAGAGAGAGAGAGAGAGAGAGAGAGAGAGCATCGTGGTGAATTACATTTAGCGGGTCAAAGGGTTAGTGATGAGCTGAAGCAGGGCTGCCCTCTTCCAGATAGCAGCCTGCAATATGTTGGACGAGCATCACCACGCTAGCGTAGCGCCGGGCTATTTCCAGAGCTGTCCCTCATCATTTAGCTCTGCATGGAACACCGTGTTCCTCTCACTGAGGGCCAGTCTGCAGTGTGTGTGTGTGTGTGTGTGTGTGTGTGCGTATGGGTCTATTTCTCTATATTCTCTATATTCTGTATATTGACATGCATCCACCCGCATGCATGTGTTATCACGCGTCGTGTGTGTGTGCGGTTTGTGCGTATATCTGTTTATCTGCATCTGAGTGTGTGTGTCATGCTAACAACACGTCTGGCAGCCATGTCGTTCCTCTTACTTACTGGGCTAAAGTGAGAGGGCGAGGTAGCACCTATCATGTAGCACGGAGTCAAGCAAACGTGAAGGGCGGCAGGCGATGGGGCACCGGTGGCGGCGGCGGCCATGCTAAATGATCCCCTTTGCTACTGAGCTGTTTACTCACGTGTACACCGCCACCATCACGGGCACCATCGCCACCACCACCACTGCCACCATCACGCCACGGTCACCATCATGTCATCGCCACCATCACCGCCACCATCACCGCCACCGCCACCACCACCACCGTCTGCGCCACCGCCACCGGCATCACCACCAACATCACCGTCACCATCACCACCACCGTCACCATCACCGCCACTGTCAGTGCCATCACGCCACACCACCGCCATCATCACCACCACCGCCACCACCACCGCCGCCAACAACCGCCCGCCACACCCCATCATCACCACCACCACCACCACCACCATCACCACCACCACCACCACCATCACCACCGCCATCATCCGCCGTCAGCAGTGGCAGCACGGATCCAACATGGCAGCGTGGCGGAGGCGTAAGGTCACCTCGTTTAGAAGTCACCCGGGAGCTCTGCTGTCGTAAAAGCCGCTGCGCCGCGCCGCGCAGGAAGTCGTATCCGCTCATTAGAAAGCTGTAAAGCGAAAGGTAAAAGGAATAAAAACCCCACGTATGAGTTATGAGTTATGAGTTATGAGGGAAGGTTTTTTTGTGTGGTACTCTGGACACTCTTGTCAGATCTGAGCTGTAACCCGCAGACAATCTCTCTCACCGGCTGTATTGCGCGCTGTGATGTCTTACTCCACGTCCCCTCCTCCTACAGTCGCCAAACCTTCTGCTTTTCAGTCATCCTACGTTTCTGAAGCCATTCTTCTCGCTATACCTTCCCTTGTTATTCTCCAAATGAACACACTCACTGCAGCCCTGCATTAACCCTCTTCTTAATGAAGGGTCCTTCAAGTGGAACTTTCCACCAGCATTGTGTCATTTCAATGTGGGGAGTATTATGCAAATGAATAATGTTTACCTTTCCTCTACATTGCCCTCCCTTAATAAGGATCGATAAGAGATATGGTTGAAAAGAGGCAAAATTCACCTTTAAGGAAAGTTGACAATCCTGGCATCTAGTAGGGCTGAAGATGGGAAACTATCCAGTCTTTTAGAACAGGAATGGCCCAGCACCCTTGTATTGTGCATTCTGTCACCTTGAATTTGTGATGTAAACATTAAAACAGGAACAAACTTATATACAGTGTGGACCACGAGACACAACCTCGAGAACAACCCACCTTTCTCACTATGCTCCCTACTTCTGTGACTGTGCAGAGCCCAACAAGGTCACTGCGACCCCCCCATACACCCCTTCCCACACACACACACACACACACACACACACACACACAC
>PIJE02000933.1:41021-103521 GCA_002895965.2 Coryphaenoides rupestris | reverse complement strand
GCCCGGTAACGGCAACAGCAGCAGCAGCAGCCAGTACAGAGAAACCTGCAGGGGCTTCATCCTCTTCCCTCTCTCCCCCTCTTCTCCTTCTCCCCCTCTGGGGAGAAAACACACACACACACACACACACACACACACACACACACACACACACAGCCTTAGCATCAAGGGCCGTGTCCCCTCCCAGGCGACATGGAAGACGTGTTTTCAACTGCAACGGACTCCATTTTCTGTGCTCAGGCGGGCGACGGGTGTCAGAAGACGCCGGCGGGAGTGGTGCATCGCTCGCTCGCTCGGTTCCTTCATTACCGCCATGCAAATTACCCACGTTGCCATGCCAATAGACTCTGGCACCGCGCCAAGGCAGGGGGCAAACGTGCTGATGGTTGACGCGTGCTGCCGCTGCCGCCGTACCGCAGGCGTGCCGGGGGGGGGGTCTGGCGCAGTGCCAAGGTGTTATAGTGTTGTAGCGAGACACTGGGAGACACTGGGAGATACTGGGAGACACTGGGAGGTACTGGGAGGTACTGGGAGAAACTGGGAGACACTGGGAGATACTGGGAAACACTGGGAGATACTGGGAGATACTGGGAGAACACTGGGAGATACTGGGAGGTACTGGGAGACACTGGGAGACACTGGGAGGTACTGGGAGAAACTGGGAGACACTGGGAGAGGCGAAGCCCAGCACCTATCTTCCTTATGTTGCTGCTGCAGTGGAGGGTAATGAAGAAGTCATTACGGACAATGACAACGGTTCTTCTGGGGAGGGTCTTAGTGATCGTAAACAAAACACACATATTATTCAGGTCAAAACATGAACACCCCCCCTGCATACTATAACAAGTATGATGATAGAATAAAAATGTGTCAGATCAGAGCAGGTCTCATTTGTCAGTGCTTGAAGATTGCTTGCCATGAAATGAGTGAGATACTGCAAACCAAGGAGAAAGATGGTTTTTGAAAATAAGGGTAATAAATAAACCTAAATAAGTTCAACAGCTTTTCAAGGACTTCCCAGGCCAAATGCCTTCAATTCAAGGACATCACATACTTTGGTGACAGAACTACGATTATTGACGACCTTCGCCGGCGACGGCCCTCTGCAGCACAACCCAGGCTGATGGCTTAGATGGAGGTGTCAGAGTAAGATAGGTGTCCGGACGATAGACCGGATAGACCCCCCCCCCCCTATTATGGGCTCACCTTCATGCTCATCAATGTCACCGCAGGTTGTTTTTCTAATCAGCGGCTCCAGAGACGGTAAGCAAAGGGACATCGCTGAGCGGTGATGTGTGGAGCTGTACGCTGACCGAACAGCCGTGACCTTGACCTTGCTCAGACAAACTTGACGTCTAAGCAATTGGCAGCAGAGACATTTGATGGCAAGCCAGCGGTGAGAACCAAGATGTGTTTGTAGTTCGCTTGGCCAGCAGGCACGGCTGGAAGCTCTTGGAGCTCAACGTTTTTTAAATTTGGATTTCAATATCATTTATTTAATTTCATTTCCAGTGCAGACTGGACTCGCGTAAAATAAAATGACAGCTAGACTGGTGTGTTCAACCAAATGTACGCATTTCCAGTTTGACTGTGGTGATCTAATAACTATTTATTATGACGTAGGCCCAAATCATCCAATTATGTCATTGTATGACGGCACATTATCTACAACTGTATTGAGTTTCTATGTTTCTATGACCTTTCTTAGGTTTTGAAATAGTGTCTCACAACTCCCGTGCAGTTGGTCCCCAGAACCTGTTCATGTGTGATGAGGTGTTCGTAGCGTCGGCACGTTGCGCTGTCTCGTGCTCGCGCTGTGTGTTGGGGAGTGACACACAGCCACAATAAAGATGATTATATTCCATTCTATTTTACAGCTAGGTTGTCCCAAGCATTATCCAATCTGGTTTTAAATGGATTCACACTTGGTGGGGAGACTATAGGCCTACGAGAGCGGCAGGTTGCCACAGAAAGCACTGAAGGAGGCACTTCAAGCAGGGTATGTTAATAAGAAGAATATCGCTGAGAGAGTGAAACTATGTTGTCAGATGTGATCTGTCAGACAGCAGACTCTATTGCATTAGGTCTATTGTGCAATGCGATGATAGCATGATGTAGCAGCCATTTCGATGGGATTTGCTCCTTCCAGCAAATCAACACTAAACAAATAGCGATTATTCAAATTCAATCTCCTCACAGACAATTCACGCTCGTCCAAAAAACGGTTATTAATTTGAACGCACAAGCCTTTTCTTTAACATCACACAAAATGACATCAATTGGATATGATCGTCGCTAATTAAGTAATAACACACCTCAACGGCCCGGTGAAGATCTACAGAGCTGCGCGTCAGGAGATTTAATTGGCTTGGCCTCCAGGGTCACATGGGATCAGGAGACCAATCAAAAAGTGACGGGTGGGCGGGTACTCGTTTACCTTTCCAACATCAACACAATAATTGTTCAGCTGTAAACAATAAAAATATCAATCTTTATTTCTTTCGGGTAACATATTAAAGACAAGAACAAGTAAACAAGATGCCATTTTGATTGTTTCATTAATCGTTGGCGGCCCACAAGTTTACTTAAACCCTTTGGAGAATGGACAAGTAATATTTAAGTTTACCTGATATATCCATGTTCTTTCTCTGGAGCAGAATATTGAAATGACAGCCGTCTACACATTGACGTGACACAACCTCTTCACTTGTTCTATGCGCAGTACAAAAGGAAACGGCACAAACGCTACCTGTGCTAACAAAGCGACGTTCCTCGTCCATTGCTCGACTACATTGCGGTTTACAACTGATGCGCCGGGACACCGCTCTGACCTTTGACCTCACAGCCTATTGGATGACAAAACACAAAAGCAGGCAAGCAACAAATACATTTTTTCCCTGTGGTCATCTACTGGCGTGGCTGGCAGCGGTGGGATCAACACTGAAGGGAATGGAAAAATCAAATCACACATAAATACTTATATCCATAACATCTGGTAATTCTTAGCGACGACATAAAAGGCTTTTATTTGGTTTACAGTTGAAGAAAAAACAACGGGAATGGGCAGAATGTGCTGGCAATGGAGAGTACACATTCCAGATTAAAAAAAACACCAACAGAACATCAACAACAAAGCCAACCTCACTTACCAATAATGTTACGACAATTACAACAATAAAATTACAACAGTAAATAAGCCATGTAAAATGCATGGAGGGACTGTATAACAGACAGGCTTTATATGGGCCTTCAGCGACAGGAAGACGGGTCGCTTGGGCAGAAAAAGTCACGAAAACGATACTAATGGCGAGGGTGCCTCTCCCTGCCCTGAATGCTGCTCCACACTGCGCTTACCATTTGTCCTATACATATATTATTACAGTGCAGATGTGTCCACAGTATTCTCCTCCTCCTCCATCATCATCATACCTAAAACCCTAGTCTACATGTTTTCGTATCCCGATGTCTACCCCTGCGTGGGTCTACGCAGTACTACACACCACAACACATAGTAACACCAGCTCCACGGCAGAGGAACATCTAGTCCTAGTTCGGGGGCTAATCTACTGTCTGAAGCCGTAACTTTGATTAGGGATGTTGTTGGCTCGTTCCATGTTGTTGCCCGGGGAGACGAGCCGTCTCCGGACATCTAACCGGATAAGCCCTGGATGCTGAAATCCCGCCAAAACTGGCTTTCCGCCATTTTAGATATGCTGTACAAAAAACTGGCATCGCTTTAACCTCCAGGCGCTGACCTGGAACTACCTGTCAAATGGAGATGCCCATCCAAATGTGTGTGTGTGTGTGTGTGTGTGTGTGTGTGTGTGTGTGTGTGTGTGAAAGCGAGAGAAAGATTGTATAGGCGTATACGAGAGCGTATACATCTGTTGCATATTTAGACGGATGGCTACAAGGTTTGGGTACGTTTGGTTTTTTTCCCCCCTGACGCCGCGGCTCGTCTCCGTGGCGACGTGACGCGTCATCTCCATGGCGACAGCAGAGATCGATCGTCCTCCGTCCTACATCTCGTGAGTCAGAACCTCGTGCTGCGCCGCCGTCATCCCATTGGGCGGGCCGCCGTTGACCTTGGTTTGTCCGTTGGTGTGGGCGGGGGCGAGGCCGGGGGCGGAGTCAGGGTGGGCGGGGCCAGGGCAGGCGTTGGACTCGTTGAGCCGGCGGACGCGGTACATCTCGTAGTGGATGCTGCCCGTGACGTCCTTAATGTTCTGCATGTGGGTCCTGGTGGGAGAGAGCGGGAGGGAAACGCGCTCACAGATCAGTATGCCGCGTTGAGATCCTTAATAGAGTCAAAACAGCTGCTCGGACATCTTGTAGGTCGTAGGCCATGTCCAACACAGATGGAATGGTACAAATAGCTTGTGCTGGTTTGCATGAGGCAAGCTTAGGTGAAACTGCCAAAAGGCTGTATCTGTGTGTGTGTGTGTGTGTGTGTCTGACAGTGGCAGATAAAGGCACAGCCCCCCTGTCGCCCTTAGCTGACAACCAGTTTGAGGGCGCGTGACAAGGCTTCCTATCGTGGCCCGTGTGGACATTTGTTCCGCCAGACACATCAAGAGCATCAGCCAACCGAGCTAGCTCTGAACATAAGTGAAAGCCATCCAACGGGTTATCAGTCACTGAGAGTTACGGTCCCCACGGTGTGTTTAATATTCGCCCCTTGACCGGCGTGTTTATCAAGCCAAACTCTATATTATATATATATATACACACACACACACACACACTCGGATTTCAAAGGACGACGGGTGACCCTGGCAAAGTAGTTTACCAACCATAATGATAATGATATTATGGGTGGTACTGTTGGTGATGACGGTAATTTACACCCAGTGGATAATGGAACAGATAATAAATGTCAAAGCATAGACGCGGTGAGGAAGAGCATCGGACGGTAGATGGTTGGCTAGGAACCAGATTAGAATACAATAATGGGCATAGCTGCGGGTAACTCACCTGATGAGCAGGTCTCGCAGGTAGGCAAACTCACAGTGGGCGATGTTCTCCACTACAGGAACACAGAATAATAAACACACTCAGAGACAGGTTCTCAAAAGCACAGTGTCATGTCAATGGAAAAAGGGGTAAAAAGAAATGTAACTACTATACCTATTGTATAGTGTCATTGTTAATGTCATTGTTATAGATTTGTCTATTCAAGATAAGCAGAAGGGGTTCTCCCTACTACAGTGCCTTGCTTTTATAAACAACTGTGTGGCTATCATTGGTTATGCAGACACTTATGCAATAGAAAATACACAGAATATAACTATCATTATCATATTATTATTATATTTTTGTAAGCTTTTGCAAAAAATATATCTTTGAACTTGACATTGCAGACTCGGATGTAAAGCTCCAACTGTACAATCAGGTGTTTAAATGAACGTGTCGTTCCCGCCAGCCGCCACAGGGTGGCAGTGTTGTATCTAGGGCAGCAGAACGCAGCTCAACAAGACGTCCTCAGCAATCTGCCTAACTTATGATAACACCCGGGTGCTACTTCCTCCTTCACGGTAATTTAGGACATCTAAACCCCTCTTAACATTGGGGAAGTTAAGTGGGGGGTTTTTAAACCAGCTGCCTGTGAGGATGTGAGAGCGCCTCCACTAAGGCCAACATGCGCTTGAATTATAGATTATGTCAAATTCATAAATTAAAGGCAGTGGGGGGGGGCTATTTTATTTCAAGCTTTGAACTCCAAGGAGCAGGAAATTACATTTCTTTTGAGCTTTGGGGAGAGGAGGAGAGTCGGTTTAACCACTGTGTGTGTGTGTGTGTGTGTGTGTGTGCAAGTGTGTGTGTGTTGATTAGTGGCAGAAGAGAGGGAGTGCATTGCTAGATGAACTGCTCCGTTATCGTCCCTATTCCACTTAAAGGGAAAGTCCACGGCTGCTCTGTAATGCTCTCATTTAGAGGGATGTCTTCAAGGTCTCATCCTCTCTCTTTCTGCTCCTCCGCCTGCGCTGCTCTCTTCGCTGTCTGTGAACGCTTCCTCAACCCGCTCTGTGTTGCAAACCCGACACACACACACACACACGCACGCACACACACACACACACACACACACACACACACACACACACACACACACACAACACCACACACACACACAACACACACACACCACACACACCACACACACACCACACACACGCGTACAGGCAGAAAGTCCCCGTCTTAAAATGATGAGTAGGCAGATATAGACTTGGAGGCGTAACACAAGACCCGTAACCTCAAATTAGGGTCAAATAAAATGAATATACAATTCATTTTTCACTCTCCTGTACACCTTTTTACACATGTCGAGCTTTGTCCGAAACACACCATGTGTTTGTCAAGGCTAGAACTCGATCGGGTCTTGGTTTTGCGTCCAGTCTTGATCTCGAGACCGGTCTCAAGACCAATTCCCAGAAGGTCTCTCTCCGTCTCGTCTTGGACTTGGAAGACCCGTTCTGAGAAATTGCCATTGCTAGATATTGTTTTGACTACTTTTGTCATTTCTGTCTGTCTGTCTGTGTTATGAACATAAACAAGATTCAACAACTTGATTGTGTTGAAATATGCCTTCAGAACGCTTCCTTTCCTATGTTAGGCCATATGAAGTTAGCCACATGGTCTTGGTCTCAAATCAGACTCTCCATGCGCTTATGACTTGATCTGGATTGGACTTGGATTTGGACTGGATTGGGCTGAGTCTTGACTGCAGCCCTGGTGTTCGGGGGAGCTGACTTGCTGCCCGGTCAGTCGGACGCGACGCCGGTCCTCTGATCCCTGCCCCCCCCCCACCGTTTGATCTACAAATCATTCCCTGCCTCCTCTCCATCCAGATGTCTGCAAGCACCCTCTCTCTCGCTCTCTCGCTCTCTCTCTCTCTCTAGGGTAAAATAAGGACAATCCACCCCCTTTGAGGCCCACAGTGGGGTGATCTGGTGACCCGTGTAAACAGAGACACCCATTACTGTGTATGTAGGTGTGCAAGTGTGTGTGTGTGTGTGTGAGAGAGAGTGTGTGTGAGAGTGCATGCTATGTTCATATGTTCCTGCTTATTACCCCTTGTGTCGTCCCTAAAGACACACAAGGAGGAGAGAGTGGGCTCTGTAAATCTGCCGCATTGCAGAAATGCAGAGACAAACTCACACACACACACACACACACACACACACACACACACACACACACCACACACACACACACACACACACACACACACACACACACACACACACACAACACACACACCACACACACACACACCCACACACACACACACACACACCACACGTCTGGACACTGTAAGCAGCTGGCAGCTTTTAAACCTGCGGCTCTGTGAGAGACGACGTGAGAACATGTTTAACATGAGCACCCTGGGAGCCACACAGAGATATACTGCCCAGCGCCCCAATGTGTGTGTGTGTGTGTGTGTGTGTGTGTGTGTGTGTGTGTGTGTGTGTGTGTGGTGTGTGTGTGTGTGTGACGTACGTGTGCGAGTGTGTGTTACCTTCTATGGTGCCCCATTTGGTTTTCCTTCCCAGGATTCTCTTCCCGTTGACCTGGTACTCCTGGTCACTGCCCACCACAGCAAAAGGGATCATGTCCTGTCGTGCGCACGCACACAAACACAGACGCACACACACACACACACACACACACACACACACACTAAAATACAGATATGTGTCTCAACAAGGTAATGACGTGCATACAAAGAAGTAGTATAAAGAATATAAACGGTAGCAGCATCCGGGAACGAGAGGTGTCAATGTTGAGCGTGGTCAGGCCAGTGTTAATTTTGGCAGCTATTTTAGATTTAGTTTTAGTCTTAGTCTTTAGACGAAAATGCATATTAGTCTAGTTTTCGTCGACGGAAACTCAGAACATTTTAGTCTAGTTTTAGTCACATTTAATAGTCCATCTTATAGCCACATTAAGGATGCACTGCACTAGGTGCATGCAAGTTTTGAAAAAATAATTCATTAAATTTTGAATGTCCGTTAGTCCACCACTAACATTTGAGTCTCGTCTCGTCTCGTCAACGAAAGTAAAAATAGATTTAGTCACAGTTTAGTCACAAGATCCGTTTTCGTGATGTCAACGTCACGTCTTAGTCATGGGAAAAAGGTTGTTAACGCATATTTTTCGTCAAATATTTAGTTGACGAAATTAACACTGGGTCAGGCGGGAGGTGTGGCCAGGCAGGAGGCGTGGCCAGGCGGGAGGCGTGGCCAGACGGGAGGCAACCCACCCGGATTTTGTCGTTGATAAGTCTGTCCTCGGCGTCTTCGTCAAACTCCTTCTGGGGGTACACGTCGATGCCGTTGGCCCGCAGCTCCTCCCGGATCTGTGTGGCAAAATAACCTCACAATAAACAAGGCAGGCGCTCCGTCGGTCACAACAAACAAACCGACCTTCCCACAATCAGCCGGGGGAGTGTGAAGCACACACGCACGCGCACACACACACGCACGCGCACACACACACGCAACGCACATACACAGCACCGCTCTACTCTCAGCAATCAGTCACTCGCCCGACTCTCACTCCATCCATCCATCACCCCCGCCACAATCACGCCAACACAGGCCCGCCGCCGGTGACATAAGTCTAAGAGCCACGTATGGCGTGATTGTAGCGAGGCACGCGTGTGTACCGCCCACCCACCCACCCACCCCACCCACCCACCCACACCCACACACCCACCACCACACACACACACACACACACAACAAAATCACAAACAGGCATTTAGGTTTGGACATGAAATGTGTATTTTTGCCCCAATGAGAAGCCCGGGTAATGAGGTGGAAGGCTTCTATAGGGAGTGTAAACAATCAATCAGTTGTTGTGCACATATCCCCCCCACCGCCCAGAGGGAGTCCCCAGGGGCCCCTCGGACACGGCCGGCCGCCGAGGTTAACCCACATTACAGACATGCTCGGTTAAGGAAGGCGGAGCAGAGTGAGGCCTTCATGTCCTCTTAACGACTTGCAAGTCAGACACAAAGACACTCGGTTAAGTGGGGAGGGAGGGAGGGAGGGAAGGGTGGATAGACACGCTTCTCTGGGAGCCAGGGCCTTGGAATGAGCCACTCGCGTGGACCTCACAATTACCCAGCGTGGAGAGTTTCCACTGTGGCTCTGGAGCTTTCTCAGGCTCAGGGTTGAGGAGGAGACTGCAGCACATTAGGGAGGGCGAGGGAAAGTGCAGCCACCGAGGAAAAGCCACTTCAAGTGTTGTGGAGGAACGTGGGAGACAAAAGCTAACGAGACAGGCAGTCTGACAGCACTCTAACCACGGTGGTCTCTCTCTCTCTCTCTCTCTCTCTCTCTTCTCTCTCTCTCTCTCTCTCTCTCTCTCTCTCTCTCTCTCTCTCTCTCTCTCTCTCTCTCTCTCTCTCTCTCTCTCTCTCTCTCTCTCTCTCTCTCTCTCTCTCTCTCTCTCTCTCTCTCTCTCTCTCTCTCTCTCTCTCTCTCTTGAGGGGGGTGTGGCCAGCTGCTCAGTACCCGACCCCGAGTGCCCGACCCTCAAGTTCCTCGTCAACTAATCGCTGATGAAGGTCAACATTACGTTGTACTGGAATGCCTGCTTTTGTACATTTGCAAATTAAATGAAGATGATTTTGCCACAGCTGAATAAAAGAGCAGTGTTGACGAGTAGGCGTCGCAATACATGTGGTCGAGCCGATGAGTGTGAGAGAGAGTGAGTGAGAGAGAGACAGAGACAGAGAGAGAGAGAGAAAGAGAGAGAGACAGACAGAGAGAGAGATCCGTCTTCTTTTTCTGAGTCCAGATGGGCTGTGTTTGTGTCTTCTGGCGGGTCTTCATACGATATGTCCATGTCAACACACACACACACACACACACACGCAACATAGTGGCTGGCTAATGGGGCGCCTGTAGGACCGTAGTGGGCGGGCGGGCGAGCGAGCCGGTCGATGTGTTGAGTGAGTGAGTGGATTGTGGATGGCTTTACGTGTTGCTTGTTCTCTGTTCATTTGTTTTAACGACGCGACGGGAGCCAGTGACATGAACACCACAGCCGGGGGGGGGGGGGGGGGGGACCCTCTCATTCCACGCCAGCATTGTGATGAACAGGAAACACAATGAACCCTTTAAGCAATTTCATAACTCTACACAAGGAGAGCAGCCCAAGACACACACTCTCTCTCTCTCTCTCTCTCTCTCTCACTCACACCCAAGTTTTGGGGGTCCAACTGACCGTCTGTTTGAAGTCGTCCCTCTCCTCCAGGGTGAGCGTGTCGGCCTTGGCGATAACGGGGACGATGTTGACCACCTTGCTCAAGCGTCTCATGAACTCCACGTCCAAGGGTCTCAGACTGTAGGGGGACACAGAGAGGGAGGGGGAGAGGGAGACCACTGTGGTTAGAGGCCTGCCTGTGCTGTCAAAGCCATGTGTTCCCTTTTTGCTTTGCTTTGTTCTTTGGCGTGTCATGACACCGGTGCGCCACAAGGGGGCACTCTTGGGCTTTTTTGTTGTTGTTTACCATAATACCCCCAATGTGTCATATGCTTTTAATAACAATATCATCCCTCTTTATTATCGGCACCATTTTTCCCCTCTCGCTGTCCTCCCGTGAACTCGTGAAGTTAACAGAATTAGAGGGAAAATACTGCAGAAACAAACTTTAGTCTCTCTCTCTCTCTCTCTCTCTCTCTCTCTCTCTCTCTCTCTCTCTCTCTCTCTCTCTCTCTCTCTCTCTCTCTCTCTCTCTCTCTCTCTCTCTCTCTCTCTCTCTCTCTCTCTCTCTCTCTCTCTCTCTCTCTCTGTCTGCAGTGCCATCCACTGGTTCCCTGTGGGCGGTCGTGCCCTCCAATTAGCCGGGCTCCAAACCCCAGGCCAGCCTGCCACCAACACACTCCATGGGCCCCCCAGCCTTTAGAAGAGGCCTGGCTGGGTACAGCTGCTCCCTCTTGCCCTCAACATCCAGACATGTCCACACACTCCCAGCAGCCTGACCACACATGGGCCAGGAGACCATGAAAAGGTGGGATCTCAACCTGGGGGCCGGGGACCCCCTGACATGCTGATATGGAGGTCGCAGGAGATTGCTGACATCAGCCATTAGATATTTGATGATCAATTTCAGCAAACCACTTTTTCTTTTTCATAGACGTCCTATAAAAAACAGACTTATGATGATTCATAGCCACATGCTAACCACTACTCATCACTGTAGCGTGTTGCCATCACTGGCAGATGTTGACTCGGTAAAAGCAGTTGAAGCCATCTGCTTGAACTGCTTCAAGTTAACGTTGGGGTTGCAAACATCTTCTTTAGCTAGAAATGGGGTCACAGTTGGGGACCCCTGCTTTAACGTCTACCATGTGTCTCCACATAGGGGTCAACCGCATTCCGTCGCCGGGTAATACAATAATCACAACATAATGACCTTCCTCACCTCCACCGCTGTGTCTCCTATGTGATACACGGAGGCAGGCCAACTGTGTCCATGGCATGCATAATTAAAGCATGCATATGACTACATAAGTAGGCGTCAATGGGACAGGGAACACACACACACACACGCGCACATGTGAATTACACGCATGGATGGGATTACATGCACAGCATGTCATATATGTGCGCCCGTTTACTACCATGCCATGCATGCAGACATACGATGCTTAACATGTTGGCCCTTCTGCTGTGTGTGTGCCTGTGTGCCTGTGTGTGTGTTTCAAATGAAGTGGCAGATGGGTAGCTACAATGAGTTGAGCGGATCTCTGTGAAGCCCGACAGACAGACAGACAGACAGACAGACAGACAGACAGACAGACAGACAGACAGACAGACAGACAGACCACAGCGGTGTTTAGTGCTTCTAGTGCACAGCTGCTACATGGCTGACACACTCCGTTACAACGCGACATGCTCTGTCACAGCGTAACACACCGTTAGCAAGGCCTAGAGCAACGGTGTGTGTGTGTGTGTGGTGTTCTGCGCTCCCTCAGACGGGGGAATATCAGGGGGCATCCATGTTGTGCTATTCTTACAGGGGATGCGAGGGTAAAGTGGTCAAAGATTCTAGTTTTGCAGTTTCACGATATAATGATGAAGAAATTCATCCAAATTCCCCAGCCGGAGTAAAACTACTTTACCGCTGCATTAAAGTATGTCTATTCTTTAATCTCAAAATGCTCAACGAAATGTAAATTTAAAAAAAGTTAAGAGACCATGATGGACATTGTTGAGATGTGAAATGCGCAATAACGAATAGTTTTTGACATGCTTTGAATAAAACCCCAAAAGAGCCACACACTGCGAACACAGATCTCTCCTGCAGATGCCTGAACTGCCAGCAGCTAGTTAGCCAGACTGTTTAAGAGGAACACATTCACCCTCTGGTCTACAGTGTGGCTATCCATACACTGAGGGGGGAAGACTCCGGTCTGGGGTGTTGGGTAGCGTTGTGCTGAGGGGGGTTTGAGGGGGGGCAGCGCACAGAAGCGTGGCTTTGGCACGCCGTCACTACTGGAGACGCTCCCTGGCGCTTCCACCCAAACCTCAGCTATGGAAACGTCTGAGTGAGAAGCAAAGATGTGGAAAATAAGCAGATAGTAAAAATTTCTGTGTGATGAAGTCCTATTTCATACATATGAAATCGGGCAGACATTTTTAAAGTGGTGTAAAAACAACCAGCTGGAGGGCCTCTAAAGCTGGGCACTAAAAGTGTGTCTGTCTGTCCATCTGTCTGTCTGTTCCTACCCTGATGCCACTGACTAACTTTCCCTCGAATATATTGTGTGCATTACGTTTGTGTGGTTTTACATGTACAACCGTGTGTGTGTGTGTGTGTGTGTGTGTGTGAGTGTTTTAGAATACGTGTGCATGTGGGCTTGCACAGGCATTTGCATATAAATGATCTTTCCAATATGGCCTGAACAGAGAGGGGGAGAGAGAGAGCGACGTTGAGGTTAGGGGTCCTAATAGGAGGTTATTTGCCTCCATTATGAGAGAGGTGCCTGGATTATATATTATAATACACACCAAGCGACAGGAAATCTGCAGTTCACTGAACTGGGTGACCTGCACAGCTGCTTGCTTAAAGACACACGCACACGTACCCACACACACATGCATGAACGCACGCGCACATGCTTCCATGCACAGCCACCACAAAGAACTGCTGTTTAGGAGCAGCAGGGACACAAGATGCTACAAGTCTGGTCCCTAAAGGGCTCCTATGATACCACCAGATGTGAGTGTGATTAGCCATTGCCGGCGGTTTCAGAATCTCCGGCTTATTACGTCACAAGTGGGAGAGTCCACCCAGATGTATGCTGGATAGATCAGCCCACAAAAGGTAGGCTAGTGGACTGTGGCAACCGGTAGGCTGATCTATCCCGCATAAATGTAGGTGGAGAAGCTGGAGATTCTGAGACCGCTTGCAATGGTGAGGACCCCTTTAACACACACACACACATACATACAGACATACGTTTCAACTGAAGTTGACGGATTATCTTAAGCATCAATTGCATGAGGAACTTTGATGATGCTGCCTCCAAGCAATGAGGTCAGATGACTGGTAACTGTGAGTCATGTGACTGCATGTCCATCTATGGACTCTCCTGCATGTCCCAACCAAATTAGCCTCAACTATCAAAGGTCGTCATCACAATGATGGAGAACAGAATAAATTGAGATGATATATTGTACATACAGTATATTTATATACATGGGGGCGGCAGTAGCTCAGGATGTAAGAGCGGTTGTCTGGCCACCGGAAGGTTGCTGGTTCGATACCCGGGCTCCACCTAGCCAAGTGTCGAGGTGTCTCTGAGCAAGACACCACCTAACCCTAACTGCTCCTGAAGTGTTGGTTGTTACCACGCATGGTCGACATTGCCGTCTGTATATGAATGGGTGAATGTGAGGCAATACTGTAAAGCGCTTTGGATAAAAGCGTTATATGAATGTAATCCATTTATATCTTCATATGATCCCTAGAATATTTGAGATGCACCTCTGAGTTCTGCTGGACAAATTCACACTCTGGTTACAAACAGCTGCCTGTCCTGCCAGCCTTATCAGCAGGTCATTTAAAACAGGATTGCAGCCCAGGCTTGGTGCAGCGTCGCCGTGGGCAGAACCATGACCTCATCACTGCAGAGCCCCCCTGCTGGCTACATGTTGTCATCCTAGCTTACCCTCCATGATCCTCCGCCGCTCTGACGGTGGAAAGAAGAAGACAAAAAAAGGCGGGAAAGGGAAGCAGTTTGTGTCTGGGAGAAACACAGCCTGGCTGGGGAGAGCAGACACCAGACACCAAGACTGATAGCTCACCGTCTCCAGGGAGACGGAGCGTTCTGCAGGGATTAAAAAATATGTGGAACTCATTGCGCGCGTGTATGTGTGTGTGTGTGTGTGTATGTTTAGTGTGACAGGAATCCCCAGACGTGCAATATATTCAAACCAGTGCTATTTGTAAACTGTAAATTACAGCCCTGTATACTTCTCTCCCCATGCATGAAGACACACAGCACATGTATGTGTGTGTGTGTGTCTGTCTGCATGCAGGCGCAAGCCTGCGTGTGTATGTGTGTGTTTGTCTGTGTGTGTGTGTGTTATGTGTAAGTGTGTGTGTAAGTGTGTGTGCGTGCGTGCGAGTGTGCGTGCGTGTGTGCGTGTGACCCACCAGTGTCCTGTGGCGGGGATGAAGTATATGCAGCAGTGCACCCGGGAGTCCGGGATCCTCTTCTTCCTGTTGATGTGGATCTCCTCCTGCAGGTACGCCTCGTACTGGTCGTTGATGAACTTCATGATGGGCTGCCAGCTAGGGCACATGGGAAATGGAGTTTAGCGACTGAGCGACATACTGTACGTTGCACACATTCACTGATGTGGAATAGATTAGACTGGTGCCGAATGGATATACAGTTTGATCCAATAGGTGGTTTTTAACGCAGGTGTATTTCCAGGATCAACAATTGAGATTTCCAAAAACTGACCCGGAAATATGTGTTTACACGTGGACAGCAGGCCGGATCACAGAGATACAAATATCTGTATATCTGGGAAGGGCACCTGAACAGAGAAAACACTCACCAGTTTTCATTGTTGATCTGGTCCCCGAAGCCCGGAGTATCGATGACCGTCAGCTTCATCCGGACGCCCTTCTCCTCGATATCTAGGCAGAAGCAATCAAACACGACTTACTTCCTCTGATGTCGTGGTCCAAGTGTAAACTAATAGTGTGTTAGTAGCAGTGATCTATCTGGTGGTCCTTGTGTAAACTAATAGCGTGTTAGTATCGTGAGCCGTGGACCCACCATGGCTGATGGACTTTATCTCGATGGTTTTGGGGATCTTCTCCTCGGGGTTCGGTTGCGCCGACTTGCGGCTCACCTTGGACTTGAAGAGTGTGTTCATCAGCGTTGACTTCCCCAGGCCACTCTGCCCTGCACGCGCACAACACACACACATTTTTGGACACGTTAGTGGTTGTACCTTGTACCCGACATTTTCCAAAGAAAACATCTGCATAAATACACACAAAACTGAACAAAACTTCTACAGTAAACTAGCACACAGAGAACCCCGGGGATAGGTTCCCAAGCCCTCTTCAACGCTCCGGTTGAGGCGGCATAGATCCTCGTTGTGTGTGTGTGTGTGTCTCAAAACAACAGGCCAAATGTAGAGGACTGCCTGTTGGGGAATGTAGTTTTTCTGATGTTCCCTCTATTCACTGACACACACACAGATGCTCTGACAGAAGGCATGTGGATTCCCGCCAAAATGCCATCAAGGGCTGCCCTTTCTCCCCCCTTCTCAATTAAGCGCACACACACACACACACACACACACACACACAACACACACACACACCACACACACACACACACACACACACACACACACACACACACACACACCACACACCACACACACACACACACACACACCACAACACACACAGTATGGTGGCATTTAGAAGATCGCCGGAGCGGAGCAGGGGTCTCCGGGAGGTGGTGGACACAGTGGACTGCAGGAACACCTCATCTGGCTGACCTTCTACACCCAGCCTGCCAGCTACTCATTACCATCTCCATCACATTCAAAAGATTTTTATTTTTTTATTTAGCTATGTTCCTTTTTTTTTTTTTTTTAAATCTCATTTCCTGTTACCCTGCTCTCTGGCATATGCATTTCAAACCATTAAAACACATTTGCCATTTCCTTTCAATGGTGGTTTTTATTACTTGTTTTATTTCAATATAAAACAATGTTTATATTCTCATTCAGATATTCTTTAGTGCATACTTCTTAGTGTTTGCTGGGTCTGCTGAAATGTTTGGATGTTTGTTGCTGTCTGCTAACTTTTAGCATTCCTTTTATGTTATGTTTATTGTGATTGTATACAAGTAGTGGATGTGTTGACATGTTTGGATCTGTAATCGTTTGTTCATAGTGTATTTAAATGAAAATAATAATTAATAATAATAATAATAATAATTAATAATTATTCTCTGCATACCGACAACCCAACACAGCGTAAGTGAAGAGCCAACTTTAATCTGACACCTACACGTAGCTTGTGTTAAACACTGTTTTTACATACCTATACATGATCAGCAGTAATGTTGCAGGGAATGCTGAAAAAAAGGGGCAAAGAGACACTTACGTCGACAGTAAATTACTTGAACCACTTTACAGGCCAAAACAACAAAAGTGGTCCAGGCGGCCTGTTTGAGGCTTAGGTGTTAAAGGGTTAACCAAGTTAACACCGGTTAATCTGACTGTACTGTTACTTTAATTTGTGGCGCTATTAGTTGTGTGATTGTGTAGAAGTTTGGTGTTTGCAAAATGTGTAAAACGGAAGTTGTGGCCGACAACTTCAACAGAGTCGCTGTTGCGTTGGCAGTACAGCGGCGGAGGTGGGGGGGGATCTCAGAACTCGCAGATGTCACGAGGAACTTGCGAGTTGGAACCTTATTAAAAAACATGTGCTTGTTGCAAATGTGCCTGTTTTTCGAAGCAAGTCCCTGCCCGTTGGAAACATGCAGATTGCGCGTCCTCCAGTACTGCAGCTTTCTTGGGAAATGCTCACTCAAACAACTTGACACTCAACACTGCTCTCCCTCGGGTCCTCAGAAATACACCCGCCACGTGGGAAGTCAATCGGATGAACGGTTGTCGACAAAATCGAAGCACAGCCAGCCAGACAGACAGACAGACAGACAGAGAGGCAAGATTCCTCTAATTATAGTTAGATGTTTTACTTCGGATTGAATTAACCTCCCATTACGACTTGGCTGTAACTCTCTGGAATTGAAAGTGTTGGAATTTATGGTCAGGTTGTAGATGATAGATTTTATGTAGAGCAGTTAATTATCGGAGTCTGGCATTTACAGATATCACTCCATTGGCATTTCTGAATAAGTAAAAGGCTAATTGATTAATATTACATTCTCAGGAAAAGTCACTGTGACTCACAATCACTGGAAGATATGACATTTAATTGCGTTATATTACATTTCATTATATTTTCCAAACAACGAAGACAATGTCCTCGTCCATGACCTATAGTTTATCAAAGTGTCTCCACGCATTGTGCCTTTTGTGGTTCTTGTTGTTAGGACATATACTTTCCAGCTGTGAGATTTCTCATCTCGCCGTTTTTTATCCTCCAGGTATCAGAGCTGCAAGCGGACACATGTCAGCCGTACGGCAGAAAAAGGCTTTCCAACAACGACAGCAACAACAACAGCAACCGGGCTGGTGAACAGACAAGGCAAGTCAGGACAAAAGACCAGCGAACAATGGTGCATTATGATTTGTTCCACGGCCCGTCACCTCTCTACGTGTATTAAACACCAGTGTGCCTGAAACTCCTCATCTCTGCATCTCCACATTCTCTGCACTTTTTTTTTTATAGCTTCAAAATAAAACCGTGTAGTGCTGGCTGTGGCATCCGTCCTGGGAGCCGTGCCAACATGCTATCTATGTCGAAGTTTCTACCAAACAAAACAGCACCCCACAGGGAACCTCATATGACACTGGCAGGCTGTTACCTCCAACCTGTTTGTGTTTTATAGACACCAAGGATTGACTTAGATATGTCCTTCAGGTCGGTCTCTCTCTCTCTCTCTCTCTCTCCTTCTCTATCTCCTCTCTCTCTCATCTCTCTCTCTCTCTCTCTCTCTCTCTCTCTCTCTCTCTCTCCTCTCTCTCTCCTCTCCTCTCTCTCTCCTCTCCTCTCTCTCCTCTCCTCTCTCTCTCTCCTCTCTCTCTCCTCTCTCTCCTCTCTCTCTCTCTCTCCTCTCTCTCTCTCTCTCTCTCTGCATATTGTTGGATGTATAATGCATCACGTAATGCATTTTGGCATCAAGCACATTCTGCCCAGCATGTGTCTGCATGTATACTTCACTGTGTGTTTACATTATTGATAAGTGGATTCCTTTGTGAGGGGGATAGGTGTGTGTGTGTGTGTGTGTGTGTGTGTGTGTGTGTGTGTGTGTGTGTGTGTGTGTGTGTGTGTGCGCGCCAGCCTCTGTGGGACTCGTGCAGGTGTGGTAATTGAGTGTGTTGGCCGTCTCTCAGTGTGATTGTTGCGTGTGGAGAGTGTGTGTGTGTGTGTGTCATGCGTGTGGTGTACTTGAGCCTGTCAGAGTAATGGTGGTAACTAGACCATCATCACCATCATTGGTAAACCGGTTATCCTCATGAGAGACAGAGGAGAGAGAGAGAGAGAGAGAGAGAGAGAGAGAGAGAGAGAGAGAGAGAGAGAGAGAGAGAGAGAGAGAGAGAGAGAGAGAGAGAGAGAGAGAGAGAGAGAGAGAGAGAGCGAGAGAGAGAGAGACCAGATACATGCTATTGAGGAATCCATAAAAACAAACAAGTTCTGGGAAAACTGGAACACTCTAAACAAGCAAAAACATGAGGATCTACCAATCCAAAATGGAGATGTGTGGGTCAACCACTTCTCCAAGCTCTTTGGCCCAATAGAAAATAATCCACAGCAAAAACACTTACTAGATAAACTACAAAGTTTAGAGTCAATCATAAAAGACCATCAAAACCCACTAGACTCACCAATCACACTAAAGGAACTACAAGACAAAATAAAATCACTGGAAACCAAGAAGGCCTGTGGTGTCGACGGGATCCTAAATGAAATGATAAAATTCACAGACCTCAAATTCCAATTGGCTATATTAAAACTCTTTAATGTTGTCCTTAGCTCGGGGATCTTCCCCAATATTTGGAACCAAGGTCTGATAACACCGCTCCACAAAAGAGCGGTGGAGACAAATTTGACCCCAACAACAGTAACCTTGGGAAAATCCTCTGTATGATCGTCAACCACAGACTCCTACATTTCATCACTGAAGATAATGTCCTAAACAAATCCCAAATTGGCTTTCTACCGAATTATCGCACAACAGACCAACTATTGGAAAGCGGTGTTGGAGAAAAAAACTTTGACATCATAAAGTCAATGTACACCAACAACAAATGTGCTGTTAAGATTGGCAAACAACACACAGACTTCTTACCCCAAAACCGGGGGGTTAGACAGGGATGCAGCCTGAGCCCAACCCTCTTCAACATATATCAATGAATGGAACAATGCAGCCTGAGCCCAACCCTCTTCAACATATACATCAATGAATTGGCAAAATCTCGAGAACAATCTGAGGCACCTGGCATCTCCCTAGGAGACACACAAGTCAAACACCTCCTGTTCGCAGATGATCTGGTGCTGCTGTCTCCAACCAAAGAAGGACTACAACAGCACCTTGATCTACTACACAAATTCTCCCAGACCTGGCCCTGACAGTAAATCTAACCAAGACAAAAAATGCTTTTCCAAAAAAGACCCAGCCTCCAGCAACACAAATATAAATTCTTTCTCGATACAAACTCCCCTTAGGAGCATGACAAAGAATTGTACCTACCTTGGCCTAAACATTAGCAACACAGGTAACTTCAACAAAGCTGTAAACGACCTGAGAGACAAGGCAAGAAAGGGCTTTTTATGCCATAAAAAGAAATCAAACTTAGACATCCCAATAAAAATATGACTCAAAATACTAGACTCAGTTATCGAACCCATTTCACTTTACGGTTGTGAGATCTGGGGTCCATTTGCAAACCAAGACTTTACTAAATGGGACAAACATCAAATTGAAACGCTGCACGCAGAGTTCTGCAAATTCCATTCTCCGCACCCAACGGAAAAACACCCAACAATGCCATTGCAGAGCAGAATTAGGACGATACCCACGAATAATACAAATTAAAAAAGAGGGCATTCAAATTTTCATTAACCACCTAAAAGACAGTGAGCCAGTGACCCCAGTGACCCCAGTGACACGCTCCATAACAAAGCCCTCATCCACAGAGAGACTCTAGACCAGGGGTGTCAAACTCAATTTCATCCCGGGCCACATCAGCATTATAGTTGCCCTCAAAGGGCCGGTTATAACTGTAAGACTATATAAATATATCTACTCTTTATCATATTACATAATTGCTCCTGCATTTGATTATGATTTTTTAGTCAACTACTGTCCAGTAAGTGTAAAGTGTACAGCCATTGCTACAATTTAGGGTCAGACTGGGAACATCATTCAGGCCTGGAAATATAGTCCCAGTGACGGGACATAGGGTTGGGAACCGAGAACTCTACGGTTCCACGGTTTTGGGTACCCGACCCCGTGATTTTTTTAAATTTACATTCTGCTTATCGGTTCCTAAAAGAGATATTAAATCTTTATTATTGCAAACAAAAGGCAATATGGTCTGCAAGGACGTGGCGGGCTACTCCAGAACGTTTAAAACAATGTATCTGCCAGGACCTGTCTACGTCACGCATCAACCGTAACGTGTCCATTTGTTCTGATACGAGCTAGCGGTTAGTCAGCAGTGTGGAAGATGGACCCCCGCGGGAAACGGTCAAAAGTGTGCCTTCACTTTGTAAAAGAAAAGCGACGACAAGGCTAAGTGCCAGTAAATGTGGGAAAGGCTGATATGGGTGATCTGTCTTCTGTACTGGGAGCGTACGGCCGGGCGCTGGGACCGTACGGCCCGGAGTTACGGTTAAGGCAGAACCGGAACGGAACGGGAATCAATAAAATTCAAACAATACCCAACCCTAGACGGACATTATAGTTTAGGTACCAGTATGTGCAAAACTTGGTTGAAATTTAGACGGCCACCATGAAGAGTCGCGTTCTCCCGATGGCCAGCTTGATTTGTACGGTAAGCAAATTATATTCTTTGCAAGCTCTCTCGCGGGCCACATAAAATAAGGTGCCGGGCCGGATCCGGCCCGCGGGCCTTGAGTTTGACACGTATGCTCTAGAGCGATGGCCCCTCGGCCAGCTGGTTCTGGGACTCTATTCACAAAACCAAAGCAGAGCCACCAGACAGAAACCCCATTAGAATAAACCAAATTATAAGAAAACTAAAAAGAAAACTACCTCACACACTGGAAAGAATCAACCAAAAAACAGAGTAAATTAGAATGCTATTTGGCCCTAAACAGACAATACACAACGGCAGAATACCTGAGCACTGTGACCGATCCCAAATCAGGACATCGTTGACTAGATACAGACTCAGCGAGCACAGCCTCGCCGTGGAGAGAGGCCGCCACCGGCAGACCTGGCTACCAAGAGAAGACAGACTCTGTACCCACTGCACCCAACAGGAGGTGGAAACCGAGCTACACTTCCTAACAACCTGCCACCTATACCAAGACATTAGAGATACATACTTCACACAGATCTCAAACACACAAAAAGAATTTAGAAAACTTAACAAACAACCAAAAACGTCCATATCTGCTGGGCGAGGTACAGGAATGTGCAAACACAGCAGCAAGATTTGTGAGCTGTTGCGACAGGAAAAGGACATCCAACGGAATACAACCTCCATAAAGACTTTCAATCACCTGTCAATGCCACTTTACTATTATCATCATTATTTTAATTTGTATTATTATTATATACTGTATATATATATATATCTTTTTATTTCATTTTCTTTTGGTAAAAACATTTATATTTAATTTCTTTTATCCTTTTTATTGTATCTTATTTTTGTATTTTTTATATCTATATATATATATTTTACTGTATATATTTAGAGTAGAGAGAGAGAGAGAGAGAGAGAGAGAGAGACACCAGAGGAGGTCTCAATAGAAAAGCTTCATGCTGGTTGGTTGCTAGCAGGAACAACTGAGTTCTGAGAGACACACACACACCACACACACACACCACACACACACACACACACACACACACACACACACACACACACACACACACACACACACACACACACACACACACACACACACACACACAACACACACACACACAGTTCCATCTGTGTTTAAGTGAGAGACGTATTTGCGTACATGTAGTTCAGTGAGGCTATAATCCATATGCATGTCTCATTTTCACGTCTTTATGTCAAGATATATGACACAGGCTTCCTACGTTAGAACTTGCAGCATCATACGTGAATGTGTTCCCTGGTGCGTGTCCATACTTATGAATACACACACATGATAGGTGTACCTCATCACGTTAATTATGGGCCCTGCCACGCCTACAAACCCATAACCAATTTAATGAGCTTCACCCGTTTTCATCACTATGTGATGGTGATGATAATAAAGGCCTGCTGTATATGCGTGTGATGCAACATGTGGTCGCGTGCAGAGAGAGACAGAGATAAAGAGACAGAGAGACAGAGAGAGAGAGATAAAGAGACAGAGACAGAGAGAGAGAGATAAAGAGACAGACAGATAGAGGCAGAGATAAAGAGACAGAGAGACAGAGAGAGAGAGATAAAGAGACAGAGAGACAGAGAGAGATAAAAAGACAGAGAGGCAGAGTGACAGAAAGAGAGACAGAGAGAGAGAGATAAAGAGACAGAGACAGAGAGAGAGAGATAAAGAGACAGACAGATAGAGGCAGAGATAAAGAGACAGAGAGACAGAGAGAGAGAGATAAAGAGACAGAGAGACAGAGAGAGATAAAAAGACAGAGAGGCAGAGTGACAGAAAGAGAGACGGAGAGATAGAGACAGAGAGAGACAGAGAGAGGCAGAGAGACAGAGAGAGACAACCTCCATAAAGACTGTCAATCCCTTATTTATTTATTGGATTTTTTTTATCATTTTGTATTTTTTATATAGTTTTTTAATATATATTTTTTTTTTTACGTTGACTTACTTACCTGTATATTTAGTTCTTTATAAGTATATTTTAGAAACTCATATTTCTACATTTGATTGCAATATTGCAGCTTTGTTTACATATTTCTTTGTTATAGACTATCTGCAATTGTACATTTGTAAATGGACAATTGTAAATTAGATTTGTTTTGTTTTTGTTTTATTTACCACTCGCTTTGGCAATGTAAATGTACGTTTCTCTTTAAATTGAAATTGAATTGAGACAGAGAGACGGAGAGAGACAGGGAGAGAGAGAGAGACAGAGAGACAGAGATAGACAGAGAGACAGAGAGAGACCGAGAGAGACAGAGATGGCAGTGCAACTCACCGACCACCATGATGTTGAGCTCAAAGCCCTGCTTCATGGCCTTCCTCCTCATCTGCTCCAAGATGGCGTCGATGCCCACGTAGCTGAAGTCGCTGGCGTGGCTCCTCTCCCCCTTGGCCTGAGGGTGGGGCTGGTGGAGCTTGGCAGAGTCCGTCATGTTGCTGTGGCTCGGATTGACCTCTGACCCTGAGGAAATAGTGGCAGAAAGGGGGAGAGAATTAGTTTATTTCAACACAACCGCAAGACGAAATTGAACAAATAAACAGAATCCGAAGAGAACCACTTACAAAGGCTTTGAAAGGAAAACAGTATGTTTCTAAATAATGTGTCCGTTTGCTTATGAAGACCTCCTCCTGGTGCCTGTGGTTCTCCTGCCGCATGCAGGGTCTCTGTGTGGCTCATGTGGCCCCTCCCTTTAAACTCCTACCCACCAGAGGTTTAACGCCAACCGGCTGCAGGTGTGGACATTTAAGGTGCTTCACCCAGAGAGAAGCCCAGGGGAGGGAGGGTGGCTCATAGCACTCATACATCATAGCACCCTGCCTAGAGCCTGAATCATAGCTGGCCCCCCGTGTGGTCGAGGCAGCGTGCTTAATGGTGCCACAGCTGGACTAAAGTGGCTTTGTGAGGGAAGGCATCCAGAGATGGAGGTGGTACTATCTAATCTAATTTGTTAATTTACTCAACTTTTAGTCAAACCTATGGGACACATGTTTTCAGACTATTCTGAAAACACTTATTCTCACCTCTTAGATGGATAAAAGGTGTTTTTCTTTCAGATAATCAGCAGCCATTTTGAAAAAGGGACAGGGGGCGGGGTTAACGCACAGCATTTTATATTCATTTATGAGCTTCCCAGCTAAGAGGCGCGAGGGGAAACCCTGTGTGGCAAGCCATCTTATTATGAGGTCGCTGTCAGTGGTGGAGAGTTACTGAGCATAATTACTCAAGAACTGTACTTAAGCACACATTTGAGGTACTTTACTTGAGTGTTTCTATTTTCTGCTACCTTATACTTCCACTCCACTGCATCTCAGAGGCAAATATTGTAATTTTTTTGTCCACTACATTTATCTAACAGCTTTATGAGTGACTTTGCAGATTCAGATTAACAATACAAAATATAATCAATATATACATTATATTATATCAATAAGGCTTAGTTGGTCCCCAGGAGGAAAACTAAGCTAAGCAGCAGTATATAGTAAATAATATATACAAATAAATTCAAATGAGATCCTCCTTTACCAGCTGCAACATTAAAGCAATGAACACATGAATGCATCAATAAATATAACCTCAGAAATATAATGGGCCATTCTGCATAACCAGAACTTTTACTTTAGGTACTTCCAAGTATTTCTTCATGCAAATACTTAAGCACCCTTTTCAATGCCAAACTTTTACTTGTAACAGTATTTCTGCAGTGTGGTACTTTTACTACTTTAGTTGATAATAATAATATTAATAATACTCTCACTACATTGCCATGAGCTGTCAGAGCACGAGGGCTCAAATAGACATGTGGGGAGTGGTCTATGTAATCGGGTTACAGTATCTACAAAACATTTCTGTGGTTTATTTTGTACGCATTGGATGTATAAGATTGTAAACGATACGTCTTTGGCAACAAAACTTTTCCAGGAGGGGGATGTGGGGTATATAGTATATTAACAACAGGATGTGTGGAGATCTGCAGGAAGACGATCAGAGACACTGAGCTAGTTGCTTCATTTCCCGTGTGTGGAAGCAGATACCGTAGACCTTAATGAACACCTGTCCCTTACGCAAGGAATAGGATCAGCCCATCATCCACACGTTGCCTGGAGAATCCTCACCACACACACACACACACACACGCACGCACACGCACGCACGCCTAACAGCTTCTCAAATTCATTGCAACCTATGTTTTTTCTTCACCACAAGCTCAAACTACTGTCTCACAAAGACTAAGAAAAAAAAAAACGACCACGTCTGCTTTCTCACGTCTCGGCTGCAATAACCACCCCATCAATAACACGCCGGCAGATCTCGTTGCATACCACGCGCGCCCTTGTGGTCAAACTCAAACCCCATCTGATACAGATACGGCATCGCAAGGCACCGCGCTCAACGTGAAAAACTATCACCACGGAGACGGGGTCGTCGCTCCGTTTCTGGAGGGGAACATGAGCCGTCAAGCGTAATCCTCTGTTCTCACAAGCAGTCGCCGTTTACAAATCCCGCCGCCTTACCTCTGTTGAATTGGGACTCCCGAGCGAGAGGAGGTGGATGTCTGCTCAGCGCAGGGTGAGAGCGGGTTAAGCGGAGGAAGTGGCACTACTAAGGGAAGCGCTTGTCCTAGATGTGCGACTTTGGGTTTAACAGACACCAACTGGTGTGTGGGTGGAGAGTTATTCTCTTGCTGTGCTGTTGTTTTGACAGTAGATTTTGCACGGCTATCGTTTATCAAGCGTGGAATACGGTCACCCTCTCTCAAATTAAGTTGCAGGGTGTTTGTTTTTTTCAGAACCAAACAAAGCTGTAGCATAACAGAAGAATATTGACTGCTCCGCTCCACAGCGCAGCGGTGAGGTCGTTGCTGTTGCTTCTCATGCAAAAAATGCATCCCTCAAGGCTCTGTTTTGGGGTCCATTATGTTTCATGATTTCCTTTCTAAACCAAAATAATAACGGTCAGCAAGTATCATGTGTTTGGCTGATGGAATGTTGAACCCCCCCCCCCACCACCCTCCAATCATGCATCATGGACTACTATTAGGGGACTGCCACCACTACCCTTCCCAAAAGCATGGTTTCTCTGGTCGTCATTTTACTTTTGTGCATCTTCACATCTACACATGGAAGAGAGGAGGAGAAGAAGAGTCAGGGAGAGCAGCAGTTGGAGAGTAATTAAAAGATAAATAAATAAAAAGAGTTTGGAAGACATGCTAAAGATTAGAGAGAAGGTGAGAGTGAGAAGGAGGGGGAGCGAGCGAGGGAGCACGAGAGCTAGAGAGAGAGAAAATTGGTGGCAGCCGAGAGATCTGTTTCCAAGAGAAGCATAGTCACCCATTTTTACTATGACAGAAAATACAGACCTGACACAAGTAAAAGCCACCTCCGGCTCTACACGATGCTGTTTTTAGTGCCGCTAAAAACAGCACGTCCACAGTTTATAGCACATCCACTTTGGAAGCCATTAACTTCCGAGTCTAACAGGGCTCTGTCTCCACGACGACCCGCATACCTGTAAAAAGGCACTACACACATAAATATGCACACACACACACACACACACACACACACACACACACACACACACACACACACACACACACACACACACACACACACACACACACACACACACACACACACACACACACACACACACACACACACCATCCATCTATCTATAGGGGGGTCGATGTTCAGTACAGACCATGAGTCTGAGACTGTAAGCTCTGCTACCTCATGATGCTTGTGATTGGACACATTAGCAACGACCTCTGTGCCTGCACTAGCATAAATACTGCAAGCAATAACGCAACGTTCTCTTCTACACACCTCAGCAAGTTAATTCCCAGTTAGAGATTAGTTGAAATAGCTCAGCAGCTTAAGCCTCTAAATGGAATGGTTCACTCGTCCCACGGCGCCAGACAACAGGTTTCCGGCAGAATTAAGAGCGTCTCTTAGCCCTCTGGCTTTCCATTCCCCACATCCCACTCTGCATATGTATTGATTAAGTGCCATCCCGTAAGCACATGTGGCTTGGCAGAAACCAACTGGACGTAAACGCAACGGATTAGCTAACCTCTCCTAAGATGGAAGAAGGGGGAACGTCTACTTTGACCTCGGCCACTGCCCGACAGTGTATTGGGTTTTGTTTTCGCAGTTCCTCCCTTGACCAGAAAGGAAGCCCATTATCCATTTATGTTCATTATTTCATCGTTAGAGTCTTGATGTTAAACATACAGTAGGGCAGATGGACACCGCTGGAACGCTAAACTCTTCTGGGGGAAGAAGCCCAGCCCAGGGTCAGCAGCACAGCTCGCCTCACTTTGATAGATCACATTTTAAATTGCATAAAGTAGTTATAAAGCTACCCAACGCCACCTGAGTGACTTTTCTGTGCTCCTCCCACACACACAGGACACAGGTAGAATGTGGGATCAGCCAGTTGACTGGAGTGCTGGCAGGATCTCACGGCCTGAGCAGGTGGCAAGTGCTCTCTCTCTGTGTGTGTGTGTGTGTGTGTGTGTGTGTGTGTGTGTGTTGCCAGTGACAAAATAGCATAGATTACCATGCTGATGATCATATAATATATATTACTACAATTGAAACAAAAAAAATCGATTTTCAGTTCAATGACACTTTAAGCATGCGGCCCTTTTAGCAGGCGCTCTCATCCAAAACAAACTTGTCACTGACAATTCCCGGAATGCACTTCTGTTTTCATTTCAACAATGACCTCCAATTCAACAATGGCTGCCAAGAGAACTAATGTAATGATATCCTGGCAATCAGTTGATAACAATCTCCTAAATCTAAATCCCAAAAGGATTATGTAATGAGAGGGGGAGATATTGAGGCATTTGTTTGTAGCATCCCTTGGCCCTACTGAACATTGAGCCTGTACTTCCTGTATCTGTTTAACCAAGTAGAGATTAGCTCTGATGAATGAGACGCTGGTCACCAGAGTCCAAACTGCTTCCTGTAGCGTGTACCACAGTCAGACCAGACCATCTGGTGTTGTTCAATAATAGATACACCACACACACACACACAGCCCGTTTCCATTTTACACCCATTTCATATACACACACACACACACACACACACACACACACACACACACACACACACACACACACACACACACACACACACACACACACACACACACACACACACACACACACACACACACACACACACACACACACACACACACACACCCGCAAATCAAACAGTCACTCAAGTGTCTCTCTTTATGAGTCAGAGGTGCAGTCAAGCACAATGTTCAGTCCACGCGCTAACGCTTTAATAACCTCTTCGCTGCACAGCCACATGTCCGGATGAGTAACCTCATTAAGAATCGACGGGGGAATGGATGACTCAGAATTTTCTTTTCTTGCAGGGCAAATATAACGGTTCAAGAGGAAAGGCTGAAACACAGGCCGCGGGCGGACATCTTCTCCCCAAAACTGAGGGTTGCTTGGTGAGAAATGTTTCTGAAAAGGAATATGACATTCCCATGTAGAGTGGCAGCCAAGGGTGCGCAACGCTCGGCCGGTGAGCCAATGGAACGGACTCAAATGAAACACAAGTCCGTCCACGGAGCGGCCGTGGAGCGCAGAGCGCGCGAGCAGGTGCCTTCATCAAACTGAGGACGCCCAAACCGAGTCCAAGACTTCGGCCCAACTCAAACTTGTGTCAATATACACAACGGAGATCCAGAGGCGCTAACAGAAAACACAACGTCAAGGAACACAACGCTGTCGATTTTGTATTCCGTTTTCCGGTCTTTCTTGTCCAACGAAGGGGTAGGGGTTGTAAATAACGGACAGCGTGTCGGAATGAAGGCTCGTGGCCGCTTAGCCGATTTCTTCATAGATGATCGGACTGAGAGCGGATCAAACGCCGTGCATCCCCGCGCGTGACCGGGCACATCCCATTAAGTCACCCACACCCCCACCCCCAGTATGGCAGCAGGTGTGTTCAAAAGAAGGGGGCAGTTACAGTTGACCGGTCGGACGCGTCATGTTAAGTCCTAATATGGGCATGTTGGTCCATGCATGACACACAGATGGAGAAGACGGAGCATGTAGAGCGTATAGCGTGTAGGTCCAAGCACAGAGACCAGATATGTTGTGTTTTCATGTCCAGTACAACAACTTACGTCCAAGTTGTTGCTGTTCATTGTCGTATTACATTTTGGGGGAGGTGTGTGTGTGTGTGTGTGTGTGTGTGTGTGTGTGTGTGTGTGTGTGTGTGTGCAGATTATATATTTGTGTTTCAGAGAAAAAGCAAACTTCCTTTCTGCTTGTGGTGGAGTGTCGATTTTTATCTGGTTTCCTGTTTCCTGTCTGTATTGTCTCAGGGCAAGAAGGCTAGAAGACTTTACAAGGCACATTAAAACACTGCATCCGTAGAAACACTAGAATCTGTAAAAGTATTCACGATAAAATAAATAGCTTCCCAAACCTGTAGATGTTTAGGTAAAGCAATATTGCAATGTTGGTTAAAAGAAGTAATCACTAGATGCTGCAGTGAATAATGCGGCCTAATCTGCAAACCTTCGAATATGCTAAAGTAAACTTGGGGTGTGTTCACAGAATAAAGTGCTGTTATCACAAATACTAAAGTCTACCACCAAAAACAATAACTGTGTTCCGCTACCATCACCAAAATCCCAGCAGGCTATAGTCCCAGAGGGCTTCCCGAGTCAACACATTGCTGCTGCCAAGTCAACCAAATGTCCTGCCCTGGATTTCCTTCTACATGCTGTGGTTTAATACCACCAAACCACCCTGAGGACCCACAGCAACCCAAAGAACAGAAGAGTCTGCCCGTCTCAGTTACAGAAGACAGGGTGGTGGTAAAGGGTGGAGAGACAGAAAGAGAGAGAGGCAGACATGATGCATTGCACACACAACCTGTAATTAGCCCCGATGGCCGAGCTCAGGGTGAGACAGGGTGGTTTGATGAGTGATGTGGGCATTAGAAGCTGCTCTGTTCAGACAGGAACTGCTCCTCTCTGTGGATCCGGATCTTAATAGGCTCTGTATCGTCCCTCCTCTTCCTCCAAGTGCTCCACTGATGGCCAATCAAATCAGCTCCTTACATGTGCATCCTGGTTTTTTTTATGCATCACTGTCACATAACTTTCCTTCACAGGCCTGGAACTCGAACCATGTTCTGATGCAGAAAAGGGGCGACGACAAGGACAAGGACTAATGGCTTGAACTGAACTAATGACCACGAGTGTACTAGAAGACTCTGGTCGGGGGCAGCCCTCAGCATTACAGGGGCACAAATGGACAGACACGCCCGTTTCCCTTCACCCTCAAAGCAATTTAAAGCTGGCTGCCAATCCATCCATCCATCCATCCAATGGCATCCAATGGCGGCCACACTGTGAGCACAGGCGACATTGCATCCGTTCTTCCCGCCACATGTCTCTCATATCATGACTGACAGCCCCTTACATATACTGCAGTCTGCATTTACAAAGATATCAGCTCCTCACAGCCGCGTGCGTATGTGTATGTGTGTGTGTGTATATCTTTCAGGCAATGTTTCTATGTCACACACGTACACGGGGATGGACCATCAAAGGGAAGTCTGAGGAATGCCACTAGCGTTCTCCATCTTTCAGTCGCGTCACTCAACCGTTCCCCCCCCCCGAGAATGCGACCCATGGCCTCACAGCTTGAAAAGCAGATGGTGCTCCGGCCTGGGCTCTGAAACACACTGCCTTCCCCACGTGGAAACTTCTGGAAGCCCTGATAACGACCTGTCCCAATACACAACTCACAGAGCGAGAGAGAAGAGAAGAGAAGAGAGGGAGATTCATCTGCAGAGGAGGTCTGTGTAGGGAGGTATATTGGACTGGCTAAAAGAGAAAAGAACCAAATAAATTGTGACAGTGGAGACATTCGAGGACAGTTTGGGGGAGCAGGACGCCGGGAGTAAGGGGCTGAAGCAGTGTAGTCAGAGTGGAGTGCTCTGGAACAAAGGGAGAGAGAGAGAGATGGGAGAGGTAAGAGGGAGCCCAGAACAGAACAGCTAACCACTGTGGAGACATGGTTACTTCTTGGTGGTGAGATCCCCGGCAGTCGCACTGCTGGCCAACCAATGAAAACACCATAACTCATGGTCCCCCCCCCCCCCCCCCGCCTCCCCTCTCGAAGGCATTCTGGGAAACAACACGAGGGGGGAAAACTAGAAGGTCAGACCACAGCTGCAGCGCACGAGGAACTGTGAGAAGAAGACAATGAATTGAAACGTATAAAATGGTCAATTACACCACCGCTAAATATGAAGTGGGTAAAGACAGTTGGCCGGCTTTAAATGTCTCAACACCCCTCGGAGCAGCTTCACACGTCAACACAACACTGAAGATCTAAGGTTCTACTGTCTCTTTATTAAGCGCGCCCATGTTTACCTTTGACCACCTTGGGCCGTTATGGTGATAGATAATCACAATGGGGCTTCAGAGTACAGACACACCATTGTAACTACAGCCTCCCACCCACTCGCCAAAAGAACTGTAAACTTGAAGTCAAATTAGTATCTCTGTCAGACCTCAATGGGTAGCTTAGGGATAGAGGCAAATAGTTTGCAGATGTTGGGGAATTATTGAAACTAGAGCGGTTGGGAAGTGGTTGGGAAACAGTACACTCAAGGCCTTGTTCATGAGCTAAATGAGCACAGTGAAAATACCTTGTATGCCCAGGCTAATGCTATTGCCGTCAATGTTATTATTATTAGCAGTAGCCTTGGCCATCATAATACATGCTGGTATAGGTATATAGGTATATAGAAAGTGTGAATGAATAAAACAGTTGAGGTACTTCCCTACATTATAAGGGGCTAAATAGTTCTTAATTCTGTTGGCTAAAAGCTAGTCGCCATCTTGTCTCTGCCTAACATCCTGTGCCTCTGTTCTTCATTGGTAAAAACATTTTTTTAACGATTTCATTTTTTTAATGACAAACGGAAAGCGACGAGAGACTCGAAGGATCCATTTCCTTGAGCCTTCACCCTCTGAGAGCTGCTGCTTGTCCAGGCTAAAGGAGCTGTGACTGTCTTGCAGGTCAGCCAAGATCCCCTGTGATGGGTTCCATCCATCCTAATGCAACTACAATGGCTGTATTTACAGTGGCCTCCTGGGCCATGGACATTTCCTGTGTTGTTCAGGGCCACCGGCCAGAGGAGCAAAGGCCTCCAAATCCCAGGTTTCTTCTCCCTGGAAAACTATGGAGGAGTTCACATGCTGAATAATAGCACTCATAGTTGGACTAATATGTCGCGTGGCTCTGACAGGCAGCCCTTCCTTGGCCTCGGCACACAGGAAGGGATAATGATATGGAGTAGGGTGTCCATCGTGCCAGGTGTCACCGACCAAACCCACACTTGATTGCTCTTCTTAATACAGTGGGGCAGATATGAAATACAATGTTGGTCTGGTGCAGTAACCCTAGCCTTGTGGCGGGGACAACCAAGACACAGGTATAGCACTGCTTCTGCCAATCACCACAGAGTGGACATGGGTGGAGGTACAGTGCCTGTGTTCAAGGCGCTAACATATTAAACATAGCTCTTTAATATAGTGGTGGAAGGCTGTAGTATGTACACTTGAATGCAAGATGGAACATGATTTTTCAAGAAGTTTTTGATTTGCATATTGCATTTAAAGCTACAGATGTGCATGAACACCAGGGACAGGGAGCCACTCCATTGCTGCCGCTGAGTCCGATTTCTT
This sequence comes from Coryphaenoides rupestris, assembly GCA_002895965.2. Lineage (NCBI taxonomy): Eukaryota > Metazoa > Chordata > Actinopteri > Gadiformes > Macrouridae > Coryphaenoides > Coryphaenoides rupestris. The sequence continues at coordinate 70,487 of PIJE02000933.1, read as the reverse complement.
TCAGGGACATACGAGATGTGAGACCAATAAACTAAATCAACATCACTGCGTTCTCTGTGAAGTGCAAAGTACCCCCAAAATTGACCAAACCCGCCACCATTACATTTCCCATGATGCCTTGCAGCGACAGGACAGCAGAAGCGCTGTAAACACGGCCCTTGAGGCGGGCCATCGCCCTCGCAGCCACCCCCACTTCCTCATAGTGCAACAATCTGTCACCTCTGACAGGAAATGACACGTCTGCCTTCCCTCGGCTCCATCCAACTCCCTCCAGTCACATGCGCAGAGACACATAAACAACAACGCTTACAGCGAACTTTACTGTGGGCTAGTGTGTGCGCGTGTGTGTGTGTGTGCATACGCATGTGTGTGTTGACCATGCATGGCTGCTATGAAAAACTTACAAGAGGATCTTTTACACACACAGTATGAGTATCAACCTCAAACCACAACTGTTCAGCGGTGCTCGCAGCGACAGCACCGGGTGGCTGTTTATGTTATGCTTAAACATGCACACAGCATACTTTACCGTCTGCCTCAGCCGGCAGGGGAGGGTGGGGTGGGGTGGGGTGGGGTGGGGGGCGGGCACCCATACGCATGCAGTTGTAAAACACCTTAAATGGTTGGTTACGCAATACATATGCGTAATGCGTCTCTCTGTCGTAATCTGTTGTATCTCTCCGTTGTATGACGATAAGTAGGCCCAGCGACAGCAACAACACCCAAAAGAAGTTGAATTAAATGCAAGCCAGGCGACTTAACCGCGGTCGTTAAAGGTGTGAATTGGGCATGACGGCTTTATGTTATCGTATGTTGTTAAGGGTTAGTCGTCCACATCAGATTGTCTCCCTGCCGATGCTAAGGTGGGGCTTAGCTTCGGCAATTGAAGTGCTAATTAGAAGGTAGCTGATCTGATTAAAAGACAACGTTTTCACACTCTATCCCTCATGTGAATAGATAAGAGATCAGGTTGAAAAGTGACACAGTTTCTCTTCCCACACAGGGACGGCGTGGTGCTAAATGTAGTCTAGCAAACAAACCAATCATCTGAGTTTGATCTGGCACGGCTACAGACTAATGTGTGGAAGCCTCAAGGCCGACACGTGTGGTGGCTCTCTGACGTCAACTGTGGCGCGGGCGATGCCATCGAAGACACCCGAGACACTGAGGCGATGGTCGGTACAGATAATGGTCGCTTCACGACAACAACAACAGTAATTTGTGTGTTTGGCATCCAGCGATGCAATAATGACTTTTCAAATCCAACTTAATCACTCTGAGTTAAATGAAACCATGTGACGACTGAACCTCCAACCGGATGAGTGCGAAATGTACGCGCTAAACTCTCCAAGAACTTGATCCTCTCGTTATCTTTCTCCGCTCTAATCCAACAATAATAAACACATCACAAAGTTGAATCAAAAAGATGGACGTTAGCCTGGAGTCTGAAGTGCATGGCCTGTGTATCTCTCAACTCACGTTGAACCTGCGGCTAACACCCTGGAGATCCAATGGGAGGGATTGGCCAAAACTAAACGATGTCCACCCCAAAAGAAATAAGATCAGCCAACACGCTGCACTGTATCAAAGTCAGATAGCAATAGGAACACCCCTCTAATAGCGAGCGTGGCGAGAGGTGAGGCTAAATGCAGAGCAGCTAACAAGAACATGGGCCGTGGCCTCGTGAGACCCTCGCTGCAAACAACCAGAAGGGAGTCATTAGCTCCACTCTGATTGGTCAACCCTGGCCCCCTTATGTCAGATGGATTGACCCTGCATGCACATTGTGGAGCAGAGGACACAAAGGGAGGGGAAGGGGGAGACCCACAGAAGAGAAGAGGGGGCTGGGGGGAGAGAGAGAGTGTGTGTGTGTGTGTGTGTGTGTGTGTGTGTGTGTGTGTGTGTGTGTTGATCCCCCCACCCCAAACTTTCCCAGACGGTTTAACAAAGAAGTTGGAGACAGAGAGAGGGATTAGGGTTGGCAGTAGGGGGGGGGGGGGGGATGAGAAAGAACAAGATAGTCTACAAGATAAATTAATAGTGTTGGGACACACCACACACACACACACACACACACACACAACACACACACACACACACACACACACACACACACACACACACACACACACACACACAAAGCTGCACTTGCAAGGCAGTTTAACATGCACTTTTGGCACACACACACACACACAGCTCGTCTGTTTCAATCTCAGGAAATCCTTCACAGTTACTTCTCAGCCCCTAACACACACACCACTTCACTTCCACTTCAACTCTCACACACACACACACACACAACACACAGTGGCCAAACACACAGTGACACCACGGCAACACAGAGAGCACAAAAAAACGACAACTCACCCAACCCTTCCCTGTGTTCTTCTTTTTCTTTTCCCTTCCTTTCCTCTTCCCCTCTCCTTCTTCCTCCCTCAATCACAGCTACAGCTGGCCAGCCTGCAGTGCTGCTCCGCTGGCCACGCCCACACCACAGTCATGTGACCAGCCCCTCGGTGGAGAGCAGAGCATGCATTCTGGGGCCACACCCCTCATTCAAAGACAGTCAATGGGGAGACGGCTGTGGCTGCCCATGTGGACGCGGAGGAAGAGAAGTGTGTGTGTGTGTGTGTGTGTGTACTTGTGCTGCTGGCCGGTGTGGCTTCTTGTCTAAGCTGTCCATATATTGAGGAGTGTGTGCAGGCTTTCCAAACACAGTATTAGAGGTGTTTATTTTTGTTGAATGGGTGGAATTGAGTGTGAGCATGTGTATTTGGGCAAGACAAAGAGAGGTATAATTGCGTGTGTGTGTGTGTGTGTGTGTGTGTGTGTGTGTGTGTGTGTGTGTGTGTGTGTGTGTGTGTGTGTGTGTCTCCATATGCTCCCTCACCCCCACTGCTTTGTCTCGGTGGGATAGAGGAGGGGATCGGGTTTGATTGTGTGTGGCCTGTGGTGTGTATGTCTGTCTCTCTCCCTCTCTCACACACACACACCACACACACACACACACACACCATGCTGATGACTCAAGCTGGGACCAACGCTACCCCAGGGGAAGATGACCAAGCTAAAATGCAGCCCAGAGAACTCGTCTCTTTCAGCAGATCCCTATGGGATACATTCAATATGTTTATATCCAATGTTGCTCCTTATATAGGAGATGGACTGTATATTCCTTATATAGGAGACATGCACCATAAAAACACTGAAGCAAAGGACAAGAATGTAAAGGTACAATTTTAAATTGAAGCACCAAAGAGTGTGACAAGTGTCTGGTGTGTGTGGTTCGTGTGCACCTGGTCCACGAGAAAAGAACAGTATTTGGGCCGAGACTTTTTTTAAAAGGTGCAAAAAGTCATCGAGAAGTGAAGAAATAAACACATTTATATGGAAAAATAAAAATGGTGTTTGTGGTGTAGATGTGAACTCAGATGCCAGCTCCTCTTTTTAAATTGCTTTCTGTAAAACATAGTAAGCTTTCTGACCCATCAGCACTATGCGAGTTCACATCTTCAAAACAATACTTTGACAAACACCATATTCATTTTTGCATAGAAATGTGTTTATTTCTTTGCTTCTCGACGACTTGTTGCACCTTGAAGATTGGATTAGGATTGCGTCCAATCTGTGATGAATATCGTCAGCGCAGTTCGTAGACATAAACAACCGCATTTCAGAATAGAAAGAAATACTTTCAGAAAAAGAAATACTGAGACATAAAGAGTGCGGTGAATGCATCTTCCGTTTAAACGCAGGTTTCCTTCTTTCCACCAGCAGAGTTACTGCCGCCCACAGAGCTGTTCCCATCTTCCTTCCGGTTCGAACCCGAGCAGTTAGCACTTTCCTTGGTGTGGTGCGGTGTGTATGTCTGTGTGTGTGTCTGTGTGTGTGTGTGTGTGTGCATGAGTGCACGCAACAGCCTAGCAACATGATATCTTGATATTGTATCCATAGAGACCAGCACAAGTCTGTGATTACGGCTGTGACAGCAACAACATGAAACCATTCATTTAATTCCAGTCAAGCCAGAGATCCTCACACAAACCAAAAGTCAATGGGCCGTGTATCGTTCACATCACGACCTCCTTCCGGGGTCTGATCACAAACCGAGATACACACATAGGATACGCTGCCGCGGCTGTGCGTCAGACTGCAGCTGCGTAACTGAGATGAAACTAGAAACTATCCAGCTATTCAGAACACAGCCTGTGTCACATTCATTTGCGTCTCGACAATGTGGAACATTTCGGCGCGGTCACATGACATGACACGACATTACAAGAGAAGACACCAGCCCTGGTCGTTCAGAACGGGCCCTTTGATCAGCAGTTGTGTCTCACGGCGGTACCCGCGTCCATCACAGTCATCGAGACGGGAACCACCGTTTTGAAAGGACGCGAACCGTTGGCTTAAAAACAACTGGAATGGATTGGCCCGCTGGGTAACTGGAGACGCAGCCCCAGCCAGCAGAGAAGCCGGCATTGCCAGCTGTCCCGGGGAGGACAGCTCTGTGATTGGACCAGTCAGGAGGTCAGGGATCATGATTGGGTCAGGGTGCCCAATCAGAGCGGAGTACATATGGAAGCGGTTAGGAACAGGCACCTCTATGACTCAGCAGGCTGACACATTCACTGATATATATCCCCCCAATCACCACCCACCACCACCTCCCATAAGAAGGCTCAGTCCAGGTCGTTCTCCCTCAGGAAACCCAGAACCTTTGATGTTAGTCAGAAACTCCTCCATGTGTCTTATCCTATCAGAGCCTTCTGGCTGTAGTCTTGTTTTTAGCCATAGTTTGCTGGGGGGGGGGGGAGCATTCCAGTCGAAGGCAGGAACCAGATCAACAAACAAACAGAAGAGCGGCATCCATAATTGGTTTGACCCCGGGATCCATCAGAGGTGATGATAGAATTAAAGAACCAGACCAGAAGATCCGGACCATACTGCAATACGATGGCTTCCTTCTCCATGGTGTTTTTAACATCCTGAGGAGCACCTTTAGCCATCGGCTGGCTGTGCCAAGGTTTGCCATCGAAACCAAGATGCAAGTTTACGTCTCGGGTGGATTTATAAAGTTAATCAATCAATCATCTGGAGAGAGAGGCAGGATAGGAGAAGACAGGATAGGAGAGAGAAAAAGGAGAGGAAATAAGAGAGAAGAGAGAGAAAGAGAGAGAGAGAGAGAGAGAGAGAGCGAGAGGGAGGGAGGGGGTAGACAAGTGAGAGAGGAGTGGGGGCATTTGAGGTGAAGACAGAGAGGGGGGAAGCACTCGGTCTGAATACAACAAGGAGATGAAGAGGAAGGGACGGTAAGAACTGGGGATGAGGTGCTGACGGAGAGAGGGGGGGGATCAGAGAGAGAACCAGGAGAAGGAGGGGGGGGGGGTTGGGGTGGGGGCTGGAAGGGAAGTGGGGTGGTGGAGGGGTGGGGGGAGAGAAGGATTCACAGGAGGAACATCTGGCGAGGTCCGAGCTGTCTGCTGCTGGGAAGACTCGTGTCTGTTGGAGATTTCCTGTTGTGTGTTTTCTGCTGAACTGGCTCCATCCCCCCATCCCCTCCCCCCCCCCCCCCCCCCCGGTGCAGATAGAGACAACACGTGTGATGAGATGAATACCAAGAAACGATCCATGCAGCACACATACACGTACACACAGCCACACACACACGCACGCACACACACACATACACACGCACGCGCACACACGCACACACATGCATCTTTCTTGGAAATGGTTTAATGTATTCATACCCTGACTTTTATAGTGCATCTCGATGGTTTAACCTAGGTCTGAGGTCTGCTTTCCGCACATCAGGGTGCCATAACTATGCATGTGTGAATTGTGCAAACCGGAAAAGATTCATTGTGGTTCATTTGTGGCCAGAGAATGTGTCTGTGTGTAAAAAGTATGCTGGGAGTTTACATCAGGTGTTAAGACACCTGATGTAAATTTTCCCTCGCTGGAACAATTATCTCTGACAAATTGGACAATTAGAAGAAAAGGGGAGACAGGAGAGGGAGACAGAGAACAGATGTTCTACCATACATGCATGCAAACCCTTCCAACACAACACCCACTTCCCCAACAATGGCACATCTGGAAACCAAAGGCACGGTTTCCTTGGCGACCCGACTCTGCACTCTGTACGCACAGACAGTGAACCAGGCTCGCCTGCTCTTTGCATTGGGAGAGAAGGGAAAATAAATCGCAGCCTTCCAAAATCATTTAGCACGTCCATGTTGACCGAGCCGTGAGATTAAACAAGAGGAAGACATTAACCGGTGTCTGGGGATGTCGCTGTGCATCCCTTGCCCCAATCTGAAGAGGATTCATCATGGCTGGACATAATTGGCCTCAATGCAAACCACCTGTGCAGACAGTATTTCACTTTTTTTGTAACTCCCCTCCAGTCTCTGTGGAGTCCCACACTCCTTCCCCAGCATGATGAAAACAAGCCCTCCAACAGATACTCACAGAGATTCTCCTCTTCGTCATCGTCCTTCCTCCTCCTCCTCCTCCTCCTTCCTCCTTCTCCAGCCCGGGGAACATCTCAGCGCACATTGCCGCCATTTTTGTCCGTCTTTCGCAGTCTCTCTGTCTGCCTTGTCCACCCCCCGCCCCCCTGTCCAGCTGGCTTTACAGATCAAATCACTCGAAAACGATCATACAGATATATCTCCCGCAAACCAACGCCTGGGCCCTCGGCGGCTAAGAAAGGCTCACTTCAGCTGAGTGCGGTGAAAAATTGGTTTTCTGGAGGCAGAAAGGGAGGGACTCCGAGAACACCACGTTTCCCCGACTCTGGGAGTTTTCCCTGCGAAGACAGAGAGTAAACAGATCTGTTCTGAGGAAGAGATCTCCTGGGGAATCCCTGGCCCCTCGCTGAACGCTCAAACCAACATGGAAGTACTGTATGGGAAGGGAGGGGGGTGGTGTGGGCCGAGGAAGACCAAGAATCCCCGAAAAGAACGCAAGGACGTTCCATGGTCGATGTTGTGGTCTTTGCTCGGTGTCTCTCGAAATGCATTTTGTCTGGTTATGATGTCAATAATCGTTGGTTAAAGACGAGAAGTGAGAAAGGGAAGATGATACTGAAACTTGTGTTCACGTGAGGAACCATTGTTCCTCATGCAAATGGGGAAAAGGTATTATTATCCAGGGCTGAATGTTCCTTTGGCTGTGTCATGCTAGCTGCTGAATACGCTATCCTACAGTGCATTCATTCAGCTTAGCATAGCTCACCGGAGATCACTTGCCCTTTCCCCCAAATCTTCAGCTGTGCTCCTTCTATCAAACCCCTCTGTTTGACACTCCTCTGAAATGATGTCAGATGTTGTTTCAGATTATATATAGAGAAAGGAGGGGAGGGGGTATACGAGAGAGAGATGACAACGCAGCCAAAGTAGAGTTGGCACACTGGCGCGCACGCGTGTGCGGTGTGCTTACTAGGCGTGGCGTGCGTGTGCGCATGGGTCTACGGAAGCCTCAATCAGACTCGGCCAGGACATGTGTGCACGTCTGATGTTCTGTGTTTGTGTGTGGTGTACACAAGATACTCTGGCTTTTACAGCAATTCTCTGCATGCATGCGTGTACGTTTGTGTGTGTGGTGTGTGTGTGTGTGTGTGTGTGTGTGATCGACCAGCAGACGAACAGCAACAACAGCAGATGTGTGCAGCTTCCAGAACACATGTGAGTGCCTTCTGGAGGAGCTTTACTGTGCACTCGCAGCGACGGTGGTGGTCGACTGGAGCAGACGCTAAAGCTGTGGTGCTGGCCCACGATCTAACAGAAGGAGGTGACACCACCGTGTGTCTGGACCTCACTATTTATTAGATGGGCTTAAGACTGAGGAGCTTGAGGAGGTCCTGGCTTCAGAGCCCACTGGATCGATGCATGTCCGTGTGTGGACACTGCAGTGTGAGTGTTCTCCCCTGCTCTACTGCCGCTTCCAAAGACATGCATGCAAGGGTAGCTTGTCTAGTAGTGTGTCTGGCCTAGTACTGAGCCAACACTAGTTATATAAAAGGTTAGCCACAGTAAAGTGCCATCCGATATTGCGCTACATTTCCCTTGGCATTTTCAAATTGAAAAAATCCTCCAGGTGGGTAGTTCTCGAACTCCCTGGTTGAACCCCCACTCCCACCTCACCCCCCCACACACACACACACACACACACACACACACACACACTGGCTGATAACAGATTCACAGAGAACACACATACCATACAGAAACACAACATACACACACAGCCGTATACCCAACACACACATAGCACAAACACACACACACACACACACACACACACACACACACACACACACACACACATAGAGGGGGAGAGAGAGAGATATGGATCAGGACAATGTATGGGTGTTGAGAACAGATAAGACCCATCTGTTCTTATCTATCGTCTCCGCAGGCGATGCCTCCACTGTATTCATCTCCCAGATACCGCCAGTCCCGGCTTCTCTCCCTGGGAGAGATGGAGACAAATGCTGGCATTAAATCCTGATTTAGGATTTATTCATAAATCAGGGAGTTGCTCAGGTGTTGTTCGTTTCAAATGGGGTTGAGTCTGTATTTCAGTGCATCATATTATTCCATATTATGCTCTGGTGTGCATGTTGCACATTAAATATTCTCTAACATATGGATGACAACGCAGCCAAAGTAGAGTTGGCACCACTCTCGCTCCTGTGTGTGTGTGTGTGTGTGTGTGTGTGTGTGTGTGTGTGTGTGTGTGTGTGTGTGTGTGTGTGTGTGTGTGTGACACATATTTGCCACAGACTGGATGTTAACACAGTGCAGACCTCAGAGCGCCGTCCTCCACTTTGCATGGCCATGCGTCTCACAAGAGCTCACAGTTATTGTATTTAGTGTTAGGACCTAATATATATTGTACAATTTGAGAGACTCTTAATATATTTGTTATATAATACAGAACACCGTTATATTTCACATTTATATTTCGCCAGATAGAAGCGGTTGGGGTGGATCCCTCACAGTGTACCTGGGAGCCTCTGTATACATGTGTCAGTTAGTGTGTGTGTGTGTGCATGTGTGTGTGTTGCAGCCCTGGCAGACTGGGAGGTGAGGCTAGAGTGTCTTTACTGTGGCTGTGGGAGTACTGGGGACTGCAGAACAGGACGTAGGGCCTCCCAGCGTCGGTGGGAAACGTCCTTAACCCTGACTCTCACCAGAAGCTTAGAGTAAACTGTCACTTCCGAGAGGCTCCACATGTGGGGGGGGAGGGGGAGAAGTTGTGGTGTGTGTGTGTTGTGAGTGTGTGTGTGCGTGTGTGTGTGTGTGTGGTGGTCTCCTCGTGTTTGTGTGTATGTAAGTTTTGGAGGAAAAGGGAAAATGATATTCCCTTTCATCTTAGATAACTCAGCTCAGACACATCATGTATTATTTTTTAATTAATGAATAGCTCTTATTTGAAATGCGCTTCCTGTGTGAAAGAATCACATGTGTTACACGCAGGAAGTGTGTGTGTGTGTGTGTGTGTGTGTGAGTGTGTGTGTGTGTGTCTCCGTGGTGAAATACTGTATTTTATTCATATCAAACATATGAGTCCACCATTGCTTTGAGGCAACGGAACTATATTTAAATACATATGGTACGTATAATTTTGACAGACATGTGACAGACACATGATATGGAATGCAGGGAAATCTATAAAGAATAAAACATCGATCAAAATGTAGACGTGGTGAAAGCTTCTCATAAAACACGTTAATGTTTCAGCACGACATCACCTGCTGGCGTTGCGACCACATTTCACCTGTCACACAGCGCCTCCTAGTGGCGTCTGAAGGACTTGCAGGCAGAAATGAGCACGATACATGTTAAAGATCTCCTGCTCTCTGGGACGCATATAGTAAAAAGTATAAGTACTGAAGAGAATACATAGAATAGTCCTGCTGATATATTCCTCATGACACAGCAACAGTTTGAATAGTTTTTCAAGACTAGAGTTGTGTTGAGTCTTGGACAAACAAACTCCACATCAAAGCACTCACGGGCACTACATATAAGCTGTCACATGCTCTCTCTCTCTCTCTCTCTCTCTCTCTCTCTCTCTCTCTCTCTTGCTCTCTCTGTCTCTGTCTCTCTCTCTCTCTCTCTCTCGCTCTCTCTGTCTCTCTCTCTTTCTGCCTCAGTAAATGAGCTGTCACTTTATGCTGACTAACAGTCTGAGATCAGTCCAAATTAGTTTGACTGGGAGAGAACTGACCTCGGATGGTGCCTTCTCCTGAGGGCGTGTGTGTGTGTGTGTTCATGCATGTGTGTATAGATGTCGTGTGTTGTGTGTGTGTGTGTGTTTTTGAGAAAGAGAGAGAACGGCGACGTACACACACAGGATAATAACAAAGGTCATGTGTTAATGTGTATATTTACATGTGAAGATGTATGTGCGTATGTGTGCATGTGTGTGTGTGTGTGCACGTGTGTGTGTGTGTATGCGCGCACATGTGTGTTCGCCTGCCCTTTCCTATGACCCGCGGACGGAGACCAAATCACCGGTGTCCACTGCTGGCCTTTCTGCGCCTCCAGAAGGTCAGCTCAAATCAAAGACAAATGGCTTCATTTGCTCCTTGGTCCATAATGACCGAGCCCCAATTAGAAAAACCCAATGCACTTCCACTCCATCTTATTATTTTAGGCACCGGGATGCCGAGTTCCATATCTCATTTGTGCTGGGTTCAAATCGGGGAATTATTTTCTTTCTCAAAAACGTGTAATCAGCCACAAGGCGAGGCCCCTCTCGCCCCAGATGCTGTAACAATGTCCCCCCCCCACCCCACACACACACACACACACCCCGGTCCCTCCGTGTTAGCTAGCTAGCCCTTCACTGCTGGTGAGTCACACTCATGAGTGATGGCACGGCCAGCCCCAAAGCCAGCAGCGGACATCCTCAGTGGGGTCCCCAGGTTAAGTCGGTACCTCTAACGTGTTTCCTCTCCGAGACTGTGTGTTTAAAAAGCGTCCGGTGGAGGGGGGACCCACGTGGACCCCCGCGGTCACCCGCCCTGAAAAGCCGCCAAAACGACGGTTTGCTAAACCACCCCATGATTGAATGGCCTTCTCAAAAGGAAGCAGAGCTCACGCTGCAACGGAACAACGCTATTAATAACAACGTGAGGGAAACACTTTGTCCCACTTCTGCGTAGCCTCAGACTGACTCAGACTTTAGCATTGGTCGCTCGTTTCTGGGGCCGAGTGACACATCTGTGTGTCAGATTGTGATGGGACACTGTAACCTGACAAGTGTGTGTGTCTGATACAAACAGTCAAGTTTTTCTGTGCTTTTTTAAATACTTGGATAGATAAAGGCAAAGAAAAAGCCAAACATTGTAGTTGGAGCGAGAGACAAATGGAGGATACATTCCTGTGTCACAAATTAACAATAGATAAAAAAAATTATCTTTGTCCCTTAGTAAGAACAGTACTACATCTGCCTCAGAGCTGATCTAGAATTAGTAATTATAAAGTAGTATTAGTAGTAGTACTATGCCTCAGAGCTGCCCTCTAGTATTAGTAAGTATTACTAATAGTAGTATTAGCAGTAGTAATGTCTGCCTCACAGAGGCTGCCTCTCGGGCCCTCTCCGCCTGGTATCTTGAAGTATGAGGTAGTGGTAATAGTAGGGTTAGTAATAGTAGTATTAGTATTAGTTACCAGGCGGTCGGGGCCCCTCCCCCCCAGGTGTCTCGGCTGTCTGCTGTTTCTGGAGATGGCAGGGAGATAGGGAGGGAAGATTCAGATGAGTGTTTGATGCCTGCATGAAGGTCAGACTTCCCTGTCGAGATAAAGAAGTGTGTTTTACTAGACGACACAGACACACGCAGATACAGATCACCACACGTCCACACACTGCCCTGAGCAGCGCCTTCACCCAAACAGCCCAGAGACCAACCAAGACGGAGTGCTGCCTATGGTCTCAGTGTATGTTAAGTTCTGAAGCATTTTGTGTGTGTATAATATACATATCCTGGTAGAACTTCATTCAAACTTCATCCAATTTGAACTCAAAATCAAATCGGGAAGACTATGGGTTGGTGTGTGTGTGTGTGTGTGTGTGTGTGTGTGTGGGCGTGTGAGTGAGAGAGTTTGTGAATCCCATCCATACTGACTATTTAAATATCCATGGTTCTGCGTTATGTTGGATCAAAGTAGGGCAGTTCATTGGATGGAAAGCTTACTGGCTTAGGTCACATGATCCCATAGACAGGAAGTGAACCACAGTGAGGTCACGCAGCATGGGAAACAGTAACTCAGACAGAAGACGGAAGGAAGCCTGGGATGTGTGTGTGTGTGTGTGTGTGTGTGTGTGTGTGCGCGCGCGCACGTGTGTCTAGCGATTGTGTCTTTGTGCGAAATATTTGGGCATGATGTCATTTTCTCTTGAGAAATTTGAGCCAGGATCAGGAATTGAACTCATCTGCACTTAATATTCAGAGATATGTATGACACATGTCATCAATGGAATAACCTAGACAGAGAGATGTGTTGGAGTTATCATCTCATCTCAGAATCCGGGGGTGGTGGACACATATTTCATAGATAGTTGTGATCGATTTTGTAATTCTTGGGAACAGTCTATCTTCTGCCCTCCACCGTGGGAGTGGGAACACACACACACACACACACACACAATCACGCACGTACACACCAGCACGCACAAATGCAAGTAAACACACACACACTTTTACACAGTAAAGTATGAGTAAGTAATAACGGCCCATGTTTGGGCTAAATCCTGCAAACATTGTCAGTTTGTCCAGGGAACCAAACAGGGAAATTTCAACGTGACCTAACTGTAATAAAGAACCCTCATAATTATACCGCATTAGGGAGTCAACTCACTAAATACTTGGCAACGCTGCTAGTAGCAAGCTTAGCATAGTTATCGATCAAGTACTGAAGCTACAATTTTCTATTCATCTCACCGGGGGTTCAACGAGGAGCGTGGGATACTTTTTGTTAGTTCGGCCTTCATAGACCATTGCAAGTAAGAGAGCAGTAACTACTGGTAACATTAGGGGGGAGTCGGTACCCGGGAATGATGGGCCCACAGTTGGAACTGCATGTTTGAAGACAACAACGGTAGAGGTGTCGTGTTCCCGTGACACTTGAAGACACAAGCCAGGGCAGACACCGGCCTGGCAGGAGACATGGCTCTTGTCTCCTGCGTAGGCAAGATCCAGCTCACAATACTGAGCAGAGGATATGATCTGTCACTTGTAGTGAAAGTGTGGCTGTCTATGTTGAGTCCTGCTTTTGGCATTTCCTACTGGAAACCAGTTTAATTGTAGCAGTGCTAAACAGATATTATTTCTGCATGTGTGCATGTGTGGGTGCGTGCACATGTGTACGTGTGTGTGCGTGCATCATTCAGTACGCGCGCGTGTCTATGTGTGTTTAACACGTGTTGACATTCAATGCAGGTCCATGTGCGTACGCATGCAGGCGCGTGGTTTGGCTCCCGGGCTAATGGAAGCCAAATGGACATGGGTTCGCCACTTTGCTTGGGTTTTGCGTCTGAGGCACGCAGCTTCTACCTCAGCAAGTGATGGGGGGAAAGGGGATGGAAGCATTGTAAACATTAAGGCTCGGTGTCCACAGAGCGCCCTTTTCTGGGTGCAAGTGGTTCCCAACGAGAGGAGAGCGTATGCGACGGCAGCGGCCCAGCGACATTTTTCAGAGCGTTTCAGCTTTTTTGTGCGGCCCCGCTCCGAGCGCTTTGAGTTGAAAATATCGTAATTTTTCATTTATTTTCCATTCTCATGGCTGGTATCGATGTTACGCTACAGGAGCTCATAGAAACAGCACGGAGACGGAGCGTTTTTTTATGTCACCGCACGATGCTTCATCCTAGCGCCATGCCAGCGTGTTTCCGCCAGAAAAAAGGCGCTATGTGGACACGGGGGCCTTAGGCAGCACACACCAGGCCAGGCGACGGAGCTCCACGCAGATGTACAGCCACGGCTACCGATGCGAGTGGAAACACAATGCACACGCATATGGAATGTATTTACACAACGACAATGACATCAACTTGCCGTTACGAAACACAGGGAGAAAGAGAAAGTGATTTATCTTTGAGGCCGGGCCGGCTTGTTCTGCCAAACCCTTGGCGACCCCGCTGAACCGCCATACAATCTTTCCCTGCGATCGCAAAAAAACGAAGCGGCAATGCATTGTTGTGAAACACGTTCACACGACTACAATGGAAACTCCGTCACGCCGGCCATGAAAATGCCAGAGAATATCAACGCCTGATTGACAGACCCCCAAACAAGAAATCAAGTGCTCCGCCAGGACCTGCTGTCTGTCTGCGGGCCGTACAGACAGACAGACAGACAGACGGGGATGGGGTTAACTCCTGCAGCTGACAGACACGCAGACACTGGGGGCGTGAATCAGACTAGCTTCTCCTGTTTCCCGCCCCCCCCTACACTCCAGAGAGTCCCGGTGCACTGGGAGGGATCCCGTCTCCCCTCTCGCTCCTTGTGAGGGGTGAGATGGGTGGGTGACGGGGGTGGGGGAGACGAGGGGAGTGGAGAGAGGAAGAGGTTGAAAATGCAAAGGAGGAAGGAAACGCTCCAATGAGGTGTTCCGTCCTCATTCAAAGTTGTCGTGAAACCTTTTGGGAATGCTGTGTTTCTGCACTCCAACGCTATGGTAGATTGTTTTTGGGATCACAGGACTTCATTTCTCATAAGATGTCAAGTGATGTGATCACACGTTCGCACACACACACACACACACACACACGCACACACACACACACACACACACACACATAGCTCAAGAGAGTCCGTTGGCAGCCACAAACGTCCCAAACGCCAAGCCTTTTAACTTCCCTTTCCACTTAACTCTTATAATAGTGGTCTATTAAAACAAACACATGCACTGATTCTCTGGTCGCTGATCAAATGACCTCACAAAGTAAGCTTTTCCAATGAAAATCTCGACGACCCTACTGCCCGACCATTATATTGCTATATTATTCATTCATAATGTAACCTTGATTCACCACTGCTAGGGTTGGGCAATTAACTGAAGACATAACAAAACCGACATTTAGAACCCCTCAACAAACTTCATCTTGCCCGTGTCTATTAATTCAGTTAATAATACTTCTAAGTTGTTGCTTCTACGTGTTCAGTCTACGTGTTCGCTTCTACCCGGACCATGTGCCTATGATGTACAGTATATCAAATAAATAATCGTTCATTAATCATAATCGAGGTAAAAGTTTGAAATAATCGTGATACAGACTTGAAGTTATATCACCCAGCCCCACTCACAGCCTAGACTAGAACCCGGAGGAGCTCCAGAAAGAACCCTGCATGAACCCTGGAACCCTGAACCTCCTGCCCATGAAGCTTCAGCACGACGAGGACAGAGGAGAGCGTATCTGCTGACTTACGGTCGGTGGGGGTTGGGCGACTTGCGGCCCGCCTGGCTGGGGGAGGAGCAGCGGAAGTGGTGACGATGGTGTTGTGGTGGTGGTGGGGGTGTTAGGGTGGTGGGGGTTGGGGTGGTGGGGGTGTGGGTGGTGATGGCCGTTGTTCTCCGTCGGCGGGGCCCGGGTGACGCTGATCTCGGCTTGCGCGCGTCCCCGGGGCTCCGGGCGTGGTGGTGGTTCTGCTCGGGGTTCCGGGCGGAGGAGTGGCCGTTGTTGCTGCCGCCGCCGCCGCCGTTGTTAGCGTTGTTGTTGTTTCCGCCGCCGTTGCTGCCGGTGTCGTTGCGACGTGCGGCCAGTGGGTCGGTGGGCGGGGCCTTAGCGAAGGTGACCTCCCGCTTGTGGCCGCCGGAGAGGTCGGTGGACTTGGAGTGGCCGAGGACCTCGGGGCGTTTCAGGGCGCTGCTCCCCACGTAGCGTGCGGAGCCCGGGCTGGTGATGTTGTCAAGCTGCCTGGTGGCGGTGGAGGAGGACGAGGAGGAGATATCGATGGATAGCTCAGAGCGCCGGGAGACCGGCTCGGGGGTCTTGGAGCCCCCGCCGCCCATGATGGAGCGGGGCTGGGTGTAGCTGTGGTTGTTGTTGTTCGAGGCGGCGCTGGCAGTGGCGGTGCCCAGGTCACGGTAGTAGATGCTGGTGGGGGACATGGCATTGCGGTGGGGGGAGTTGGCGGTCCGGCGAGACCCAGGGGAGTGGGAGGAGCCGTCCACATCCTCCACCTCGAAGGACCTCTTCAGAGCTGCAGAGAGAGGAGGTGAGAAACAGAGTCAGAACCACTTTCATGAACCAGTTTCATCAAACACGAACCCTTCTGAAAGGCATTTCCTGCTGTACCACAACAACCTAAAGAAATGTGATTTTGTTGAACCACATTTTATACAAACCCATTAAAGGATTAGCTATTGTTTATGGTGAGCATGAACCCATTTAAAAAATATTCAGAAAAATGGGTGGACTAATTAAGGCAGTAAACAAGTTTTACTTTCTACCATAAACCAAACATCAACTGTAGAATATCCAAATAATAAAGTGCCTGAGGTCTGAGGTTTGGGAAACTGCAGAGAAAGACACAATGAAGCCATACCTTTCAGACCATTCATAATGTCATAGAGGGCAGAAAGACTCTCAGCTTAGATGTTTCTCATTTATTTAAATATAAAACACATGACAATAGCTCCATTAAAGTGCTACATATGTAGTTCCTTTAGTTAAATACATATGGGCGGTGTACACAGCTGTAATAAACTCAATCATTTTACAAGTTTTGTCCAGTAAGCCAAAAATGTAATGCCAACATCCAGTCCAGAAAAAAAATCCACATTCTCCTTGAATATTGACTGTCTCCATTAAAATGCCCACTGGCGGGGACATTATCAGCCAAACGTGACTAATAGAGACATACACAATAAACCATTGGCCAGCCATTGCATGAGAAAACTGCTGATCTGCCCAAGATCAAGTCACAAAGGGATAAGCTTGTCCAAAGGGCAGGATGCACAGGCAGACAGTCATCTTGGAGTTGGCTTCCATATTGGGAAGGTCGTGCCAAGGCAGTGGCCATGAGGTTTAAATGAATTAAAATCACACACTGCAGTGGTTCAGACCGGCCAACTCGCACACAAGCCCAAAGGCATCCTCCCTCTTCCCTCTGTGAAATACTACATTTTATGTCAGGCCTATATGCCTGAATGTGGAACAGTGTATGTGTGCAGTGAGTAATCTCAATATAATTGTAATCTGTATGTGTGTGTGTGTGTGTGTGTGTTGATTATCATGGGTGTGTTGTATGCTAATATAGCCACAGGGAGGGAACGGTCCCGGTTCCAATGCCTTCATGTAGGCTAATGCTACAGCTAGCGGGGAACAAAGAAGGTAAGACAAAACACAACATCAAAGAACCTAATCAAATTTATCGCTAGAAACAGCTTTAACAAAACAGTAGAAAACAATTAGCTCCACAGAAGTCCAGCTCCCATCAAACGCTAATTAAAAGTTAGCTTGCGTTTAGCTTGCGCTCAGGCTACCCTCATATCAGCCACATCATCAGTGGTTCCCCTTTCGGCTAGATGTCTGTTTCAGTCTGTCTCATGTACATCCCACAGTATGCTAATATATAAGGAATAAACCACAACGGAAAATGATGTCGGCTACTACGTATATTATTTTCCAATGACGGGACACCCCAGAGTCGATTATTCCTCTCATACCACAGTTACCGACAACGATTAAGATATCAGTTACTTTCATCTATAATGTGATAGGTATTTTATCGACCTAATCAGCTGAAATGAAAACATTATTCTGTGGCACTTTAAACCTATTGTCATTCGCATTGTCAAGGAAACCTCGTGTCAATTGTTATATTTTATCATTGTTGTTACGGTTGGATTCGTAGTGTGTTGATTCAGAACTGTTGGCAGCGGTGTCCCGTTATAGTAAAATAATGAACAACCTTGGAACGTTGTTGGCCTTTCTAGTTTGTTGTTGTTTTGTCATGTTCCGCTTTATATAAAACAAGACACTACTTTTTGTTTCTTCTTTCTCTTGTTGTGTTTTTAAACGCAAGCAGTGATTTAAGAGCTACCATTGCTAATCTGCTGTGTCTGATTGTTGTCTGAAAAGCGTTAGAATAACAAGCACTCAATAGGCATAAGATTGTGTCGAGTGGGAGAAAGGAAAATGTTAAACAGAGATTGGAATGGAATTTCGCTTTTCTGTTCTCACGACTCCATTGCTTCAAGTCACTGCAATCTCATCAATAGGCAGTTGGAAGGTGGACGCTTTCCACCAAAGAAACATTTTATAACATCTCACTGAAAGACGCATTACTTTGTTGTTGTTGTATACAGTTATAATACAGTAATAATTTGAGCACTCAAACTGCAGGCCTGCGACGTTCCAAACCACACACAGCCAGAGGCCTGCCTCCCATTCCTGCTGCCATTCCTTCATGTGCTGCACGACATCATGATGTGGGAGTCCAAGGCCGTGGCGGCTTCTTAACTCGGGCCAGCCAGCGGAGCTGGCGTGCCAGAATCTACAGTCTTCCGCAGACGTCATAGTGTTTTCCGCGCGGCTGCTGCCTTCGGCTGCGTGACCGCTCGGTACGGCGAAACGCTCGGTTTAAAAAGCCCCACGGGGGAAGGAGGGGGGGGTGGTTGGGGGGGCTACAGGAGACCGCCGTTCAACCCTAATACGCCAGGACACACGTTGCTGTCTCCGCTAATGTCTTGGGACAGCTGCGGATGTGAGAATGTGAACTTTACACGGGTGAGAGGGTTGAGCCTGCAGTCAGATCGAGGACATGCTCGCTGAGCGCTGATCCAAGAGGCCACATGGAATTGACGTGTGTTCCGTTGTTTTGTTGTCGGGGTTCATATGGAGACGTGCAAATGAAATGCTTTTACTTTCGTTTGTTTGTTTACTCTTATGGTGACCTAGAAGAGTGCTGGTGTCAGCATGCGCATAGCAAATGACAGCACCACAGAAAGAAGCATCTATTCCCCGTTCCCAGACGATTACCGTATTTTTCGGACTATAAGGCGCACTTAAAATCCTGTAATTTTCTCAAAAATCGACAGTGCGCCTTATAATCCGGTGCGCCTTATGTATTAACCTCGAACCGATTTTATGTGGTACACGGCGCTCAAAAATCTGTCAAGCAGCGCCGCTTAATGGATTGTCGGCGCATTACGGCTACCGCGGAGTAATACTTGATGGATTGTCGGCGCATTACGGCTACCACGGCGTAATACTAGCCTTGCGGAGTAATACGTACTGTGCGTCAACATACCGGTAATATTATGGTGTGTGTATAAGGACTGAAGATGAAGAATTTGATGGATTTGTGGATGAGGAATGAACTGAAAAAGTGAGTGTATTGTTTTGTATTTTATGTGTTACAACTGAACAATGTTGAGAGTTATTGTGAATGAGTTGAATAAAGTTCGATTTATCTGACTGTTTTGTGTTGCTTAATGCGCCTTATAATGCGGTGCGCCTTATAATCCGGTGCGCCTTATGTATGAAAATAGACCCGTTCATTGACAGTGCGCCTTATAATCCGGTGCGCCTTATAGTCCGGAAAATACGGTAGCTTGAAGAGGACCAGCCTGGATTGGTTAATACACTGTCCCCCACCACATATCACTGTCTAGTAACCAGTATCTCTAATGTCTTCTGTCCGTCTCTCTTTACTAGTATCTCTGTCTTGTGTCTGTCTCTCTTTACTCATAGTAGGTCTGTCTAGTGTCTGTCTCTCTTTACTTGTCTGTCTAGTGTCTGTCTCTCTTTACTTGTCTGTCTAGTGTCTGTCTCTCTTTACTTGTCTGTCTAGTGTCTGTCTCTCTTTACCCATAGGTCTGTCTAGTGTCTGTCTCTCTTTACTTGTCTGTCTAGTGTCTGTCTCTCTTTACCCATAGGTCTGTCTAGTGTCTGTCTATCTTTACTTGTCTGTCTAGTGTCTGTCTATCTTTACCCATAGGTCTGTCTAGTGTCTGTCTCTATTTACCCATAAGTCTGTCTCGTGTCTGTCTCTTTTTACCCGTAGGTCTGACTAGTGTCTATCTCTCTTCACCCATAGGTTTGTCTAGCGTCTGTCTCTCTAGTTGCATGTCAAGTTCTCACTAATTGTTTAGTCAAGTTGCATGCAACCATTAAATACCATCCATTAGGCCTACAATAAAACAAAACAATACATTCCAATAAAATAACACAGGTAACAATACACATCATGTCCAATTCAAAGTTGTATGTCTAAGGTGCTCATTGTGCTGTCTCATTGCTTGGGGTATAAAGGAGAGGGCATGTCGCTTAATACGAGCAATGGCTGGCCTCTTTCTACCTCCCTAGTTATTGTTTATATTGAATAAAGGCTGCTATCTCGAGGTGATAGTAACTGCAATTTTCATTTTCGATCAAACCAATCAATGCTGTATCATCTGCAAATGTAACTGCTTGGCAGCTTATGTGTTGTGGACGGTAGGCAGCAGTATACTGTGTACAAACAAAAGAGAAAAGGGGACAAGACTGTTCCTTGCGGTGAGCCTGTATTTGTGATGATCTTATCTCACACTACTTTTGACCAGCAGCTCTGTCCAGCGCCAAGAATTCCACACTCTCGGGCGGACGATGCCACAGCAAAACAACGCTAAGATAGTCCAGCTGTGGGCTATCTCTGCACTAGCTTGTATGCTAACGACCGGCCCCCGTATCACTCAGCGTTATCTTTGGACGGACTCAAGGACAGTGACACACACACACACACACACACACACACACACACACACACACACACACACACACACACACACACACACACACACACACACACACACACACACACACACACATACACACACACACACAGCTGACTATCTCAACACCACATGCTCCAATGACAGACCGAAGCCTTGTCTCTATGTCAGGTGTGACCGGGGAGAGTAAAGAAAGAAAAGAAACAATGAAAGAGACAATGATAGAAAAAAAAGAAAGGAAAAAGTTATGAAAGAAAGAAGAAAAGAAAGGAAAGAAAGAAATAACTAATAAAAAGACATTGTTTTAAAGGAAGAATTAAATTAACAAAGAATGAAAAGAAACAAAGAGAATGAATAAAAAAGCAGAAAGAGATTATGTGTCCAGGGAAATGAGATATGTATAGAGAGAAGGAAAGACGGAGGAGGACTCCCGATTAGAGAAGAAGATAAATGTAGAAACGGAGCACATAGAGAGGTCACAGCAGGGGAGTCAGATAGGAAAATGTGTGTCACCAAAACATACAGGAGTAGTAGGGGCCAGTCTATAGGCGGGCCAGGGTTGCACTGTGGTCCGCACAACTACAGCCGAGTATAAAACCAAGAAACTTCCCAGAAACTTCAGATTCTTCCCAAGCCTTCCAATGTGATTAAGTACAGTTTGCACAGTTTTAGAGTCCTGGTTTTAGCTTGATCAGACATGGGATGTTAAAAGGGTCAGATCAAAATTCATTATCATGTAATTTTCTAAATATTTTCCAGCAATTTCATGGATTTCTGTGTAAAAGAAAATTGTTACAAACAAAACTTTAGCTCCGATCAGTGCAAAAGGTCTGAAAATCGGGCATGAAGCCCAAACGTCTGAGTCTGGCCAAATGCATTTACACAGGGAACAGTCTCTGCTTGGCGTCATTTTCTAACCAAATCTCCTTCCATAGGTATATTAAAGTTTACCGAAATTGTCCTTACACAGCCTTGAACTCCGGTCTCGTCTCATAATTACAGCCCCGAGCAATAAGGCAATCGATCAAGATCTCCCAACTATTCAGAGTCTTAGCAGTTCAACATACAGCAACCTCGATTGGCTCGGGGAACCTTGTCCATAAGCACGTCTGAGCGGGGCTAGTGTCAACAGCGGGAGAAAGTAGAAAATCCTTGTGGTCAAAGTAGGATAAATAAAACAAAACCCCATTTGACAAGGGCAAGGCCAAACAAAAAAGTGCTAGAATTACACTGTCGGATATTCTGCTTGGTCAGTCAGAAAAGCGTAATGCTAGGCTGTTAAAAAGCCCAGATCCTTGCGGATGCCAGCCGAATGGGCAGGGGTTGATTCATGTGCAGCAACAGTACGGAGGATCACTGTTTCAGATTTATTGGCTATTGGGTACTAGTCTCTTTCTCTCTCTCTCTCTCTCTCTCTCTCTCTCTCTCTCTCTGTCTCCCACTCCCCATTCCTCTGTCTCTCTCTCTCTCTCTCTCCTGGTCCAGAAAAACAGGAATTCTGGGAAGGTCAGAGGGTCATGGCTGAAGGGATTAACAAAGGTTGTCACCAGTGCTCATTCTCCGGGGGCTACGGTTGGGTCCTCAGCAGGTATAAAGAGAGAGCAGAGAAGCTGAGGGCAGCATCTACACCCCCATGGGCACGTTTCAGACTGCATGGACCTGAACGGAAAATGCTTTACCTGACACACACACACACACACACACACACACACACACACACACACACAACACACACAGACACAGACACAGACACAGACACAGACACAGACACACACCACACACACACACACACACACACACACACACACAAAGCTGTCGAATATACATATATTGGTGATGAAGTGCTTGTCCCTGTGCTGTCTAGTACTACCTCTTCGCAACTCCAAGACACCGGGCCCCTGGCCTTTCCACACCACGCCCCCTCCTCCTCCCCCCACCCCCCACAGCCAGTGGTTAGCTCTACAAATCCCGTGCAGACCGCATGCGGGCTGATTTACACCGGTGGCCGTCAAGTCTCGAAAATAATCGGCTTAGTTACAGTTGAGATGGCATTCAACGCACCCACACACGCACACACGGTACACACACACACACACACACACACACACATATGGTACACACGGTACACACGGTACACACACACATGGTAACACACACACACACACGGTACACACACTCTTAGGAGTTGGTTGCTGTAATGCGTGATGGGGGTCGGACACAGTTGACAGAGTTGTGTGTGTGGTGTGTGGCGTGTGTGTGTGTGTGTGTGTGTGTGGTGTGTGGGGGGGGGGGGGATATTGACGGTGTTATTTTATTTGATACGGTCGCGCTGGCAATACTGGCCCCCTGTCGACCTGACAACATGATGTGTTGACGCGTAGGCAAGCAGCAGCTAAGTACGAGCAGCGGTGGTGGTGGGCTAGGCTAGCATCATGCGTGTGAGGTGATCGTCACAGGTGTGCCACAGGTGTGACACACCTGTGAGAGATTACGAAATTCCTTCACTTATTTTTAATGAAATGTGCAGGCTGCTTAAACGGGTTTGGAATGGTATTCCTACCATCTGCAGTTTAATATCACTATTCCAAAAGTGCTGAACAGGACTATAGAGAACAGTTAAAAGTCCAATATATGTTTGTGTGTGTGTGTGTGTGTGTGTGTGTGGTGTGGGTGCTGTATGTATGTGTGTGGGCACATACACACAGCCAACTTAAAAACGCTTTTATACGTCTTTTATAAGTTGTGTGTGTGTGTGTCTGTAATTAATGACAAAAGTCAAGAAAAAAAGATGCAACAAAGTAAACAGAATGTCATCATATCGTTGTTTTAGCTGAATATGAACCCGTGACACTATATATCACTGAGAGCATGATACACAAGTCATGAACAAAGACAAATATGACATAAACAATGAATCCCCACGAACATCCAATAGAAACTACCAACCTTGAAAGTCAGATACAATTCCTTCCAAGTGTGGACTGACCCCGACATCAGACATACTGGACCCAATGTGAGTAGTCAACCGTCTCCGTGTTGATTCTTAAGGATTCAAATGACTTGGATGGTGAAGAGCGTGCCGGGCAGCTCTGCTACAGTCCTGACTTCCAACTTCTCTGTATCACGGCATTCAGACTTTAGAGACAGAATGAGACAATGAGAAGAGAATGAGACCTCCTCCTCCTCCTCCTCCTCCTCCTCTTCCTCCTCCCTTCCCCTCAGCAAGATCCCCATCACTCTGTCCCTTTCCTCTGTGGCCGTAAGAATGTGTGTGTGTGTGTGTGTGTCCAAGTGTCAACACACGAGAAGCGCACATTCACATGGAAGACACACACAAACACACACACACCCACACACATAGAAAAAGACAGACAGACCCACGCCTGCAAACATACTTCCACCACAGACACGCTCACACCGAGTGCATGCTCACAGTAACACACTCAAATGTGCATGTGCACACACACACACACACACACACACACACACACACACACACACACACACACACACACACACACACACACACACACACACACACACGTAACCTGACAGACACCATTTCCAAACTGATCAACTCCTATTTTCTCTCCCGGTCTCTGAATGCATCTGACAGCGCACGTGAAACAGTGAGTGTTTAAAGCCCAGTTAACCTGCAATCAGGCCCTCCGAAGACCCCCCCCGCCCGTACCAAAAGCTCCATTACAAGGGTAGGGGCCCGGGGCCTCCAAAACGGCCCCTCACAAAGGAATTCTCATTCCACTGAAAGCTAACAAGAGCTGACCTCCACTTAGCGGAGTCAAAGCCGGCGCGCAGATTTCACTCAGTTAATACGTTTTAGTCCACGGGTTTACACAGCAAACAACGCCGTTCCACAGCTTCCTGTGGCATGTTAATTGGGGAGCCTTCACTCGGCTAGACGACGGCGGTTGAACATAAAAAAACCCAAAACCTGAAAAGCAATTTTTTTTTGGTAGTGGGAGTGGGGGGGGAAATGACATGATGTCTAGATTGTGGCCTTTGGGCCGAGTAGGAGTAGGAGTCGCGCACTGACTCGTCCCCCAGTGGATCAGTATTAGACGGAGGAAATGTGTCTTCCAGACAGGGTAACCTAATACAGCGGCGCAGAAGCTAGCATTTGATGTGAGACTTCGGTTACACTTCTCTCACTGCTCCCGCCCTGGAGAAGCTTGTTTAATAAGCGACTGTAGCTCGGGGACTTGCGGAGTGCAGTCCGAGAGAGAGTGTTGAGGAAGTAATGGCGGTAAAGTGGTGAGGCGCTGGCGCTGGCGCTGCCGCGGTCATACATAAGTAGTTCACCGGACGGCGAGGAAACAGAGCGGCCGCTGTGGGGGTTGTTATCGGGCCGAGCTTTCATCGTCGGGGGACTCCGCGGTGACACAGTGCTTGACATGCCATCTCTGTCAATATTGAGGAGTGAGTGCGTGGCTTCCTGTTTGCCACCAGACATGACATGACGGGAAATTAACTTAATGATGATTCCTATTCGTGGGTTAGTGGCGCAACTCCCGCTGCAAATGGACTACCCTGAAGAGACTATTTTGAGAAAGATTTCAGTGGCCAACAGGAAGCTGGCATGGCCTTGAATAACACGTGGCCAGGAGCTAAGGAATACAGAGGTTAAAGGGCTCCTATTCAAGATTCCTTTATTGTCATATGTAACAAGTACAACGGAATGGAATTCTAAAACAATTCTAAACAATTAGTGAGAATAAGTAGGTAATAAGTGACAAGTAAGAGTAGCCATACTACGGCGGGTGGTGCAAGGTGCCCGCGCGCAGCACCGTATTTTACACCACCAGGTGTGAGTGTGATTAGCAATTCCAAGCGGTTTCAGAATTTCCAGCTTATTACATCACAAGTGGGAGTGTCCACTCAGATGTATGCTCGATAGATCAGGCAACCAGTTTCTACAGTCCACTGGGTAGGCTGGTATGCTGATGCATCTGGGTGGACACTCCCACTTGTGATGTCATAATCCGAAGATGTCATAATCCGAAGATTCTGAAACAGCTTGCAGTAGCTAATCACACTCACATCTGGTGCTATAATAGTAGCCCTTTAAGAGACTTGTTGAGGGTGAGGGGATGGGCTAGGATGTACTCGTTTTACTTCAATGTGCAATTAATCATTTTCAGAAATACATAAAAAGAGGACAGTACTTCAGTGTGCATAAACAAATGTATCCATTGCACGTTGTGTTTTCTCCCAGGCAGGATACCAGGGACTGGGGCATGTGTGTGTGTGTGTGTGTGTGTGTGTTTTATAGAGTGTGTGTCAGCGAAGGGGGCGAGCCCCATCAGAATGAACAGTTGCATTGTGTCGAACACAAGCACAGTGCCAGGCCCACCTGCCAGGCAACCCTGACCCTGACACCTGGGAGGTCACCGGGACATTGTGTCGTTTATGACGTGGAGGTCTGGTGACCAACAATATGAACCGCTGGGAGGTGTCGAGCGATGGCGAGCAGAGCGAACAGGGCCGACCCACAGGGCACCGCTGTATGTTGGCTGTGCACTAATTAAACCCAAGCTCCGGGATCCCCCCCCCCCCCCTCCCCTCACACACACACACACACACACACACACACACACACACACACACACACACACACACACACACACACACACACACACACACACACACACACACACACACACACACACACACAAACACATACCTTGCTGTTATGTGTTATATAACGAGTGCCTGTGTGTGGAGGTTATCTCGACTGAATCTCAGGCATGCTGAAAGCTGCCCCTAGGTGTTGTGTGTGTGTGTGTGTGTGTGTGTATACGTGTGTGTGTGTGTGTATACGTGTGTGTGCATCCATGCGTATGCAATGGGTCCATGCATGTGTAAGTGCATCACTTTCACACTCGGTACTCTTGTGCCTTCACATTAGTAGTCCACCAATACGAGTGGGGGTGTGCCATCGTCATAACAACACACGTACCATCATTTCCTTGATGTGTTTTTGTAGCACACATGTGCATGCACACAAGACCTACATATTTCGGTCGCATATATAGTGCAGTGTGTGTGTGTGTGTGTGTGTGTGTGTGTGTGTGTGTGTGTGTGTGTGTGTGTGGCCTGCGGTGGCCCCGGTGAAAGGCCCCGCCCTCCTTCATTAAACACATTCTATGTGTGAAATACAGCCCCCCCCCCCCCCCCCACTCCCTCTACCCCAGCCGGCGTGTATTTATCTAAACACGGAGACGCGCTCGGGGCGGACTCTGAGGTACAGAGAGAATGAGGGGAACACTACCAAAACAACATCTGGTGCAGTGTGTGTGTGTGTGTGTGTGTGTGTGTGTGTGTGTGTGTGTGTGTGTGTGTGTGTGTGTGTGTGTGTGTGTGTGTGTAGCTTTGTGTGTTCTCTGGGCTATGAGGATACCCGGTACACATATGCACATACTGTATTTACTGATGTGACTTTTAAATGGTACATGTGTGTGCAGGCATTTAGGTCTGTGTGTGTGTATGTCTTTTCCTGTGTGTGTGTGTGTGTGTGTGTGTGTGTGTGTGTGTGTGTGTGTGTGTATCTGTACCTGTAAAACCATGTATTAAATACAGTGCTGGCGAGCCAGGAAATGCAGCAGCAGGTAAAGCAGAGAGCGGGCCTCAGTGCTGACAGACAGCCGGCTGTGTTCACTTTGTACTCTGTTTACGCTAGTAGCTGACACCGTGTACACATGTTATCTCATTACAGGAAGGAAACGCACCTTAATTACACTTATTCACTCTAAGGAAACACCAGAATTCACACACGTTGCAGTCTGCTTTGCGTGTGTTGTCCTCAAAACCCCCAAATTATTCTTATTTTTTGTTGTTGTCATTATAACAATTGTACATTATTACAAACCAACTTCTACCTACACAAACACAATGTTAGCATATCCACATGGGTAGGTAGCGTGGATTCATGTAGTTTTCCTCTGCAAGGTTTCTGCAAGCCTGTAATAAAGTGGAGGCACATTGAGAGAGAGGCCTTTCTGTGTGGTGAGCGCAGGACCAACAGGAACACAAGACAACCACAAACACTAATCTGCAGGCACCGGCCCCAGACCGGCCTTCTCCCCCCTCATCTGTGTGTTGGTATTTATACCCACTGGCTGCTATGGGTCGCCGGGACTTAAACCTACAGTGGGCCTCCGGTTTTGGGGGAGCCCATTCCCTTAAGCCTTTGTACTGACAATGTGACATTAAATCCTCATCATTCCCGACCGGGCGTTATATAATACAAGACCTGCTCGCAGTGAAATTCAGATTTTGGATAAGTAGTAAGTGCATGTGGTCTTGCGGAGATTTCAATGATTTCATACTCGATTTGATCTCACCCACTAAAGAGTAGCTTCCTGGAGTGGAGCGGTACCTTCCCCATTGTGATTAAATGTACCTGTCACAAGCCCCCTCCTGGGAACAGAGGGCGGGGCTTCCGCTGCCCTCCCCTCTCTGGCCATTACACAACTAGTACAAAACAATGTGGAGGCTGCTGGGGGTTGGGTGGGGTGGGGTGGGGGGGTGGGGGAGGGGGTGAGTGGAGCAGTTGACTCATACAGGATATCCTGTAGGCCGCCATCACAGTACAGGGTGGAAGGCCGATTTCCTTGATCTCTCTCACTCTCACCGAGTTCATGCCATGTGTATGTGTGCAAGTGTCAGCATGCATGTGTTTGTGTGTGTGTGTGTGTGTGTGTGTGTGTGTGTGTGCGAGTGCAAGTTTTGTGTGCGCTTGCTACACTTGCGAAGGGTGGATACATCAGCACTTTGTATTGTGTGCATCAACAGAATATGGCCGAGAGGGGAGATTGTACAATCACGTGTGGCTTGACGTTCTCTACACAACACTTTGTCCACTCTGTGCACACCAAGCAGCAGCCTGCCAACCGGAACCCGCCACTATGGCGGTACAGAAGAGGTCCTACACACACACACACACACACGGACACTTTCTATCTCACTCTGAATTTACACACAACAACTCTGAGGGGTATCTGAAGGGCTGCCCCTCACTATGGCAACATGTCCAAATACAGTTGAAAGAAAAGCAACCCAAAAGGAAGTTGCTTAGCTGGGGCATTGGACCGAGAGGCCGTCCACAGTGTAGCTAGAGAGTGGAAAATGACCTCACAAATGACCTCACTTCAACTTCCCTGACGTCCTCCTCACCCCCTTGCTGAAAGCACCCCCTCCCCCCATTTCTGTGTGAAATGTGAAATATGAATCATTCACATGCATGGAACTTTCCTGGCCAAATGGTGGCCCACTGGCAGTGACAGACCCGCCCGCTCACACACCGCAACACTGCCATCAAGTGGTGAGAAGAACCACTGCAGCAGTCTTGCCAGCGAGTTTAGATGGCGCATTAATGGGCCGCCTCCAAAACAAATGAGCAGAGCTGTTGACGCCAGGCTCCAATCTTAGTAAAGCTCCTGATGAAGTCCTATAGCGATCTCCGTCAGGGGGGGGAGATAGCTAAAATGTGAGTGACAGTGTTAGGGAGAGATGCCCCGCCCCACCCCATGAACATCGCCGGCACTGTATGCCAACTCACTGGGAGGGCATTAAGTGTTGGAGGAGGTAGACAAGCACATATGTACATGCACACACTTTGGGCAAATTCACAGGCACAGACAACCTCTCTCACACACACACAAACACACACACACACACACAACACACACACACACACACACACACA